>PITA01026265.1:0-22914 GCA_004023965.1 Spilogale gracilis
GGGAGGGAAACGAAACAACAGAGACTTTGAACACAGAAACAAACTGAGGGACTTGGAGGGAGGGGGGTGGAGGGATGGGAGAGCCTGGTGGTGGGTACTGGGGACACCTAAAGCGGGGAGCACTGGGTGTGGGGAATGGGGAATGAATCTTGAAACACTGGAAAAAAAAATTTAGTAACAATAAAAAAAAAAAAAAAATGGAGGAAGTTCTGGGGCACCCAGGTGGCTCAGTTGTTAGGCATCTGCCTTTGGCTTGGGTCATGATCCTGGAGTCCCGGGATCGAGCCCCACATCAAGCTCCCTGCTCAGCGGGAAGCCTGCTTTGCCCTCTCTCATCCCCCCTGCCTGTGTTCCCTCTCTAGCTGTCTCTCTCTCTGTCAAATAAATAAATAAAATCTTTAAAAAAAATAAAAGGGAAGGAAATTCTGACACATGCTACAACATGTATGAATCTTAAATGACATTATGCTACATGAAAATGACCCAGTCACAAAAGGACAAATACTATATGATCCCACTTATATGAGGCACCTAGAGTTATCAGATTTATAGAAACTGTAGACTGGTGTAGAAAGTAGACTGGTGGTCACCACAGCCTGCAGGGAACACAAAAGGGGAGCTATTGTTCAATGGGTATAGAGTTTCAGTTTGAGAAGATAAAAAATTCTGGTAATGAGTGCTGGTGATGGTTTCACAATCATGTGAAAGCACTTCATTCATACTCAGATGTATTCCTGGGGCGCCTGGGTGGCTCAGTCGGTTAAGCATCGGCCTTCAGCTCAGGTCATGATCTCAGGGTCCTGGGATCCAGCCCGGGATCAGGCTCCCTGCTAAGTGCAGAACCTGCTTCTCCCTTTCCCCACCCCCACTCGTGCTCTCTCTTGCTATCTCTCTCTCTCAAATAAGTAAGTAACATATTTAAAAAATAAAATATATTCCTAAAAATAGTTAAGATGATAAATTTCATGTAAGGTATATTTTGCCAAAATAAAACAATTTTTAAAAATTGGGACCCAATCAAGAATATGAAGAACATGAAAAAAGATTATTTGAAAAAAGTTAGCAGTACCTTGGGTGAGAAGGTTGCGACTCAAAGCAAAGAATTAGGGTTGATTGTAATTTCGAGTCAAGAAAACCAATTCTATCTGAAGGGTATGAACTTGAAGTTCCCTGTTGTCATGGTAACCATAAGAGGGCTCAGGATCCTCTTGGCAGAGGAAGAATCACCTGGGCCTGTGTGCTTACAGAAGATCGTTGGCCTGTGAGCAACCTGAGGTCCTAGAGTATCAGTAACTTATAGATTTATAAGCACCATTGAAGTATTTAAGAAAAGAAGGTATTAAGTCATAAATACAGTTTTAGAAGTTTAAAGGAATTTAATAAAGTTATAAACGACACCATTGTGATTTGAACTTATTTAAAAATCTATTCAATTTGAACTAATCCATTTTATTTATAAATAGAATAATAAGATTATAGGCTGAACTCAAAGGCCTAAGGAAAATAGATTTCTGAATTGATAATTTTTTAAAAAGATTATTTACTTATTTGACAGAGAGAAATACAGCCAGAGAGGGAACACAAGCAGGGGGAGTGAGAGAGGGAGAAGCAGGCCTCCCGCGGAGCAGGGAGCCAGATGCAGGGCTGGATCCCAGGTCTCCAGGATCATGACCTGAGCCGGAGGCAGTCGCCCAGCCAACTAAGCCACCCAGGCACCCCTGAATTGATAATTTTTAAAACCAAAGGAACCTACATTGTCTTTTCTGTGTACGAAAGCTGCCCTCAGACATTCAGAGAAACTCCTGTTGGTACCTCCAGTCCCATCCTTTCTCCTCCACAGCATACTTGGTGATTTATCTGTGGCTCTCTTCCATTACTATGTAAGCTTCTTGAAGCCACAACCATATTTCTGTCCTGAGCATCTACTGTAGGCCCAGACACACAGATGGTACTCTACTAATGGTTGGGGGAAGATGAGTTAGGGAGAAGAGAGAAGCTTGAATTTATCCAGGTGCTATGCTTGTTGATTTTGTACACACACACACACACACACACACACACACACACACACCTCCCAGATACCTGCAGTAACTTGTGTTTTGATATCTCTGTAGACATTTGCTAGCCGTCTACTTCTCTTCATAGATTACCATCGTAATATAATTAAACAAAGAAATTGTGAGGACTGTTGGTTATTTTGTTTTTCCGCTAGAAACCTTATGCAGTAGTGTCTACACAGTGGGTATCCAGTCCACATTCACCCACATACTTTCCTAAAAGCAAAATGCTACTTTTGTGAGACACCCTTCTGCAAATGGCCAGGGTCACACAGAAGACTGTCCTCTGCCATACTGGGCTTAATTAAGATCACATCTCTGAAAGTCCAGAGGCACTGCATTTGGATCAAAGCATCAAGATTTCAAGCTTAGTAACAAATAAAGAGAGGGTTCCCAAAGCATCTTGTACAAGTTGGGGAAGAAATGCCCTTTCTCTGAGACGGAAGCCATGTCTTCATGCATGGCTTCCTCTTTTGGCACCTTTCCCCTTGTGGGACAGATCCCCAAGTGAAGAAAAGGACGGCTGTAGGCCCTTGGCTGTCATGCTATTAGTGATTAGCTGTTTTCAGCAATTATGCCCTTCCATCCAGGGTGTGACGGCTGGCACCTCTGGTAATGAGATGATTTCCAGGGCTTGCATGTTTCAGGCTCTGCCGGCTTCCTCTTGGCCTTCGCTTGCTGCTCTCTTTGGCAGCTTCAGAGTTTACTGACATTATTACCAATGTGACATGTTCCTCTTGGCCAACACAAAGACTCAGGGAAGACATGCCAGTCTGCCATCAGAGAGGGCCTTTGGAGCTTCGGGAGAGAAATGGCAAATGGGGAGTAGCATCCACAGCTGACTCCAGGGAGTGGAGACACTGGTCACTCGTCTAGACTCTCAAGGATAGCCCAGGCCTGAGTTTGCCCAGCAAGTGGAATTTCCATTCTACACTGGAGGAACATAGAAGTTTTTTTTTTCTAATATAGGAATAGCATTGTTGGTGAGGTTATCATACTAGCTAGATAAATCATTCACTCATGGAGTAATTATTGAGGAACTACTACCTGGGAGTGTGAGGCTAGCACTGGAGTGCATGGTGAGCAAACAAAAATTTAGCCCCTCTCCTCACAGAGCTGGTGGACTGGTGAGAGAAACAGACATCAGCCCAACAGTTGCCGAAATAAGTTGTCAGTGTGGTAGGTGATGAGAAGGCAAAGTCCAGTGTGCTGCAAAAGTAGAAAATAGGACTCCAGCCTGGAGAGAGATGGTACTTGAACTGGGATCTGAAGGGATGAACGGGAGATAACTGTATTAAGGTTGGGAATACAGGGAGGGGAGTGAAATAGAGAAAGAACCTTTTGGGCTGGAAGGGAGGTATGTGTAAAGACCCAGGAGGTATGTATAAAGACCCAGGGCAGCACAGGATGAGGCTAGAATGAGGGCAGGGGCCACTTGATACAGGCCACAGTAAAGACCCTACGTGCATTCTAAGAGTAGTGGAAGGCCACTGGGGTTTTTAAACACAGAGGTGGGTGTCTTACAAAATATAATTCTGAGTGTAGTGCAGTGGATTGGAGCTGGGCAAGAGTAGATGGGGAGGCCATCCTGCTGTCACCATGGTTAGTGAGAAGAAATAAGGATGATGAGCACAAAAGATATGGGAGACAAGGTTATCCTTCCTCCCTCCCTCCCTCCCTCCTTCCTTTCCTTCCTCTCCAAACCTATCCACACAGATTGCTCCAAAAGACATACATGGGTTCTTTTTCTTAGAAGACCTTTATGATTTTCTAAGTAAAGTTCCATCCTCCTGTCCCTGTGGTGAAATTCCTTAAAGAAACAGGTGCCTACAATTCTTTGCCAAATGAAAAATTTTAGGAAAGCCATGTTCCACCTCTGAAGGAGCAAAGGGCCTCCTCACAATCACAGTATACCTTCCTGTGTCACTCCAAAACTCCTCCGTCCAGGCCTATTAGAACCCCCAAAGTGATCTGATTTCCATCAATCCCAAAGCCAGCCAAGCACGGTCACGTTTATAGGACTCCCTCACGGCCACAGTCCAGAAAACAATAAAAACAGATGCAAGCCCTGCTGTGGTACAGAAGCCCACTTTGGAAACCAGGGGGTCAAGTGCCCATTATCCAGGTAAGCAGGCTCTCCCTGGGAGACCAGAAGTGCATGTCGACATGCCAAGTGGAGAGGAGCTGGAAATCACAGGGGCCGCCTGGGAAAGGAGGCCTCAGCCAGGCAGTACTAATAAAACCGGACAATGCCACAGAGCTGGCGTGGCTAAGCCAGGAGTGAGGGAAGGATGGGCTGGGGGAAGGGCCTCCCTTCCTCCAAAATCAATGTCCCTGTTAATTTGGGCAGAAGAAAATCTGACAGCCCTGGAAACCTGCCCATATGATGAGAAGGAGGAAGCTGAGAAGCAGTTGGAGCCAGAGAAAGCCCAGAGACACAGGCACGATCTGTTGCCCATTGGGGACCTGGTGGCAAGCCCTCCCTGCTCAGCTTTTACTAAAGCCCAAGAGGACAGGTGCTGTTTCCAGTCCCCACCATGACCTCCCCAGCTGCCTTATAAAGCACCTGCCCCTCCGGTGATCCCAGCAGGATCGTAAAAAACCCAAGAAACAAACAGGGCAGCCAGCTTCTGAACCCAAGCTCCCTAAGGTCTGTCCATCATGGGACCATTCCATTTTGTTATCTGGGATATAACAGAGAGGCAGCGAGAATAACCGAAGTCTACAAAGAAACCAAAATCCTGACAAAAGCTAGTGAAAAACCATCCTTTTCCTGATAAAAGTGATTGATACTATCCAACTGGTCCATGATATTTGTTCAAGGCCACTTGTGTGAAAAGAGTAGTATGAATCCCCAGTCCTTTAGCCACAGTTCCAAATCCAAAGAGTTCCAGAAACCAAAAGTTTTATCGTAAGTTTGCAACCAACTTACTCAGCAGCAAAACCTGACCCATGTTGGCATGAGGCAGTTTGTAGATTCCATTGCCTTAGCCTGACTAGTCCTACATTTCGATCAAGGTTTTGGGGAGAAGCAAAATAAAACAGACTATCTGGGTACTGTTTTACCTTTCTAAGGTTCAAAAAATGCTTCGTTCCAAAATAGATTTGTCTCAGATTTTCTAATAAAAGATTGTAAGCTTGTATCATTATGGGTTCAAGGACCTATGGTCCAGTAGCTAAACAAGAAATCCAAAAGTAGGTTAAATAGAGTCCTTCGCATTATAAATATCTCATAGAAATGTACGTATTTAGGTTGATGGAATTGTAGAAACTCCCTCTTACATAGGTTGAGTCCAGATTTCAGTGGAAACAACATGAAGTGAAAAAAAGGATTTGGAAGTCAGAAGGTACCTGAGTCATTGTTAATGACCCATGTGGCCTGGACAAGATTTTTCTCCTCCCTGTATCTCATCCATAAAATGGAGGAATTGGACAAGATGATCCCTAAGGATACTTTCTGTTTTCAGATGCCATAGTTCAGTGAACTACCTGTAGAAGGGATAAGGTGCTGGGTAACAAGAAGCTGAAAATAGGCCTCCAAGGGGGAAAAGCAAGAACATAGTCGCATGTTCCAGTACATTAATAGGAATGGAAATAACACAAGCCAGTCAGCGGGGTTCATGCCACCGTTTATAGGCCTATTCACATACCCTTGGTGACTGGGTGATCAATACACCCAGGACCCTGGATGGTAACAGGCCTGGCACTGAGTGAGGCCGAGAAGGATCCCTGTTGTGCCAAGGCTGTGACATTGCATTCTGCTGAAATCAATTTGGCTCCGTTTCATGCGTACCTAGCAGATTTACCAGATTGTGAAAATGAATGTTTTCTATGCGCGTGGCTGATTTTTGCATGCATCTGTTCACTCATCTAAACCTTAGTTACATGCTGCTAAGAGAATGAAAGGCTGTAATTTCTTCTTTTTGAAGCAGGAGTGGTAAAGGCACCATGATTTCTGCTTTACAATTCTGAGCCAAAATGCTGAACCACTTTTCTTCTTTTTGTCTCAGGAAAAAAAAAAAAAGAAGTGATATAGCTGTATTTTCTCTGGATTTGCAAATGATGCTGACCTTAATAGGAGTTCAGTGCCTGAGAACATGGTCTTCAGAATATAAATATCCAGTAGAATGCAAACATGAGTATTTAACTATATCATTTTCATGTGACATTAATAAGCCCTTGCTGGCTTGTCACGTTTCCATTTTAGATGATAGTGCTTCCTTCAGATGTCAGTGGTCAAGTGCAAGAACAGTAATACTAGTATTTATTTAGTACTCTGCATTTCTGGGATGCTTTTATTGCCCTTAATTAGTAAACTACAATAATTTCTGCTTCATAGCTTAGAACTATGGTCTTTGAGTGTTCATGAGGATAATGTGCTCTAGTGACTAATAAATAGGATGGATTTGAAATCAGTCAAATTCAGATTTGGACTCTCACTTACTGGGTGTCTGACCCTTGGCAAGCCTCTGAGCACTCATCTATAAAATCAGGATAGTCACAGGCTTGTCATAGTGGCTATGAGGATTAAATCAGAATGTGCATATTAACTGCATAACCTAGTGCCTGGCATATGAGTGCTCAATATATCTTACCTGTAAATTAAATGACAGCCATTCTGCTGTCCCCAAGTCTTCCAGCTTCTGGAAAGCACACTGTACTACAATAAACTACTTGAAACAGAATACAGGCCACTGTCATGGACCAAAGTCCTACCGTCTTTCTAACTCCCTCTCCTCTTCCTTCTCAAACTACTAGAAAGTCTACATTCTTCTAACTTTATTTTGCAAAGAAAGTTGGTTTTCTTTGTCTCAATCCCAATACATCCCAGACTCACCTTCAGGGCTATCTTTCCACTAGCCCCTAACGCAAACAGTTTATTTCTTTTTAACTGAACAGAGGTAGTTCTTTCTACCCTTAGCCTTTCTATGCTAACTATATTGAAGGTAATTTTTTAAATAATACTTTTTAAATTTTCTATTTATTAATTTGACAGAGAGAAACACAGCTAGAGAGGGAACACAGCAGTGGGAGTGAGAGAGGGAGAAGCAGGCTTCCCACCAAGCAGGGAGCCTGATGTGGGGCTCGATTCCAGGTCTCTGGGATCATGACCTGAGCTGAAGGCAGTCGCTTAGCCAACTGAGCTACCCAGGAACCCCTAAAATAATACTTTTTAAGAAGATAGCTTTGTTCCTTATAATTCTGACACCCGCCTGTAAATTGTCCTCTCCTCCCTTTTCATCACAAAGATACTATGGTTTACTGTAAGCCCTAGTCCAAGGGCTTCCAAACCCATGGAAAAGTAAGGAACTTACCCAGGTCATATAGTCAGAAACAGAGATTGAACTCAGAGAAGAGGAATTGGGCCTTCTATATTTTTCTTTATCCCTAAAGCAAGGTTTCCCCTTTTAAGTGTTAAAAGGTAGGGAGAGAGTGAGCCAGGGTAGGCCTCCTGAAGCATAGGTTTCTCTAGTGGCCTCAGAGGCAGCACACCCTACCTGGGTGGGTCCACTCTGACTCTTGGGAAGGGACTTTGACCTGATTACTGACTGGGATACTTAGGATCTCCCCATGGAACAGCTGTGAGGAACAGCATTCCCAAGAATAAAGATGCAACTCGCGTGTATATGCATGTGTGTATATGTGTGTATGTGTGTGGTATGGATGGTGTGTGTATGGATGGATTGGTGTGTATAGATGTGTGTGGATAATAATTGTGTGTGGAGGGTGTGTGTGTGTGTGTGTGTGTGTTGCGTGTAGGAGGAAATAGGCAGACCTATAAAAAGTTCACAACACACCTGTAAGCAGAGCAGCCTGGCAGCATTTGCTATAGGTACATTTTTCCAACCCACTTCAGTAGTTTCTGAATTATAGTCAAACATAAACAATGATTAGCTCAACATTTACCAAGTGCCTAAATGTTCAAGGCATTGCCCTGGTTTATCTTGGCAGGAGACAGAGAAGTATAAAATAACTATTTTTATCATTGCCTAGTCTAAGCCATGGCTTTAACTTTGATACACAGTATTCACCAAGCCCCACCAAGGACCAATAAGATCTAGTGATTTTTTTCTGACTAGAATTGATTTGTTCACCAAATAAAAACATTTGACATCAGAAATGCCAAATTTGGGACAGATGGCTGTTTTCCAGGATGCAAGCCCCAAATAATATTTTAATGTGCTTTTAATGTTTTTTTTTTTTTCTTGAAAATGGCTCTTAATGAGCACATTCTTACTTTTGTTAGTCATGACCACAGTGGATTTGGGCCTGAAAAGTTGGGCAAAAGCCTAGTAACACAGGCCCCGAAGAAGATAAACATGCCAACTCTTTTCTAGTGCCTTCTGGCTGGGATTTCAGGGGAAGTGGAGGGGAATCTTAATGGATACTACAGGTAGGATTTGATTTTCCTCCTACCCACTGATAATGGGATAGTGCCTAAGCAAAGATATAGGTGGTACCTGAAATATAAAGGCTATGGGATTCGGTAGACATTTGCCTATTCTTTCTCAGCCCTTAGCCAAATTCTCTTGTTCTAGAACCTGGATTTATCCCTGGTAAGTATTTCCTTGAGAATGTAGTAGGTTTCCTCAAAAATAATCAGATTGTATGTTGGGAGTCCTTAGATATAGAACAACAGTCTCTTTTGTTTTTTAAGATTTTATTTCTAAGTAATGTAGGACTTAAACTCAAGAATCACATGCTCTTCCGACTGAGTCAGCCAGGAGCCCCAGACCAACAGTCTTTTGTTTAGATTTCAACATATAAAGTATTTGTCTTTAATGTGTTTGTATGTAAGAGAGAGAGAATAAATGAATGAATGAAAAATGAAAATGTAAGCACAAAGCCAAAAAAGAAGACTGGCTTCCAGTTCTTGCCCTGTCTGGTTAGATGGGAGAATTCCTGTAGCAGAAATCAGCCGGCTGTTCACCAAAACCCACTTGCACTTCTTCCGTACACAGGTGATACTTCCTAGCCTCCTTTGTGGTTACATACTGCCGTGTGATTAAGTTTTGACCGACAGATGTGGGTTGGAGTGATATTTATCACTTCTGGTCCTTACCCATTAAAACTTTTCACTATCCTCCATGTTCTTTCTCCTTGTCAATTATTAATAGCCAGAGGGAGACCTTGGAATGTGTGGGTTAAAGAGGACAGGGCCCTGGCAGCCTGGGTCTTGGAAGACTGCGTGGAGCAGAAGGTACAGCCACCCCGCCCTCCGGCCCTCCACAGTTTAGATTCAATGTGAACAATTCAGGAGCTGCCACTGTGTTAAGCCTCTATGATTGCAGTGTTTCTGTTAGAGCAGCTCATATCACTGTAGCTAAAATGTGAAGTCGTTTACTCTCTTCAGTTTCTATAACTGGAAGGTAGGATTTGCTTTGTGCAAAGCTCCACATAATCCACTTCAAATGCTTACCTTCCTCCGTGTTCTTTTCCAGCCCTTCCCCATGCATTTTTACTTCGTTGCAGTAATAGTTTGGATGTAATTTTTTAGTTAGCTTTTTTTTACTTAATACACCAAAAGAATTTTTCCACATCACCAGTCTTCATAATTTCACATGTTAATGACTGCTTAATATTCCATCAAGTTGATACACAACAACTGTCTAAAACAACTATGAGATGCTGCTGTTATACGTGCTTTGAGACAATCCAACTTATCAAAACACTTAAGTTGGGGGGTGACTGGTAAAGTTAAAGTAACTTTTGCTCATCAAAAGAATTTGCAGGGCACCTGAGTGGCTTCGTTGTTGGGCGTCTGCCTTCAGCCCAGGTCATGATCCCAGGGTCCTGGGATCAGTCCCTGAGTCGGGCTCCCTGCCTAGGAGGAAGCGTGCCTCTCCCCCTCCCAATCCCCATGCTTGTTTTCCCTCTCTTGCTGTCTCTTGCTGATAAATCAACCAGTCCATCAATCGTTAAAAAAAATAAAAGGAATTCTTTACCAGGGACTCTTATTTTTTATTTTCTTAAAGATTTATTTATTTACTTGAGAAAGAAAAAGTGGAGGGGGCGAGGGAGGGAGAATCTCAGGCAGATCCTGCACTGTGCACAGAACAGAGCCCAGTGTGGGGCTCGATCCCAGGACCCTTAGATCACAACCTGAGCTGAAACCAAGAGTTAGATGCCCAACTGACTAAGCCCCCAACAGGTGCCTCCACCCCGGAACTTTCAAATACCAAGTCCTTCTTGTGTTTCTTTGGTATAATTTAAATTACAAAAATGTACACCCTCAGCTGCCTACTATACAATGCAAGGCACTTGTATTTTATATATGTACATTTTAACATGTGAGTTGAATGGCTGCTGGTTGCAAAGAATCCCAGTTTCCTTAAAGCACACCTGATCCACGTGATCGTTCCAGTTCCAACCTTTTCCACTTGCAGTTCCAGTGTCCGGCCTTTTCCACTTGCAGTAGTCTAGCCAGGCACTGAAGATCATGCAGGGGACAGTGGAGGTGGGGGTGGTTTACATTCACTTACACTCACACTTACATTTGCATCCATTGTTTCTGCACCCGTTCATGTTTTAAATATCTTAACTGCAGAACAATACAATAACAATAATAAAATAATAAAAATGGAAAAAATCAGAGACACCATAGTAACAGTAAACATGCTGCTTCAATATTCTTTGTTCACCTTGCCCATATGCACATAGAAAGTATACCTGGTCATATTTTATTACACTTTTGTTTCCTTCTTGGGTCATGTAACTCTCTACAGGGAACATTGCCACATTGCTTCATTGTCTCAATATTAGTAAAAAAAACTCTGCACTATCTAAATTCTCCCCATTGGAATATTTACTATAATAACTTGAAGAAACTATTAGCTCAGAATTCACCATCTAGATCAAAATAGCAACCAGGGGCTGCATGTGAACGCTGGCAAAAACATTTAGTTTTCTCGTGTTATGAAGCCGTCTTTTTTTAAAGGTTTTATTTATTTGACAGAGAGAAACACAGGTAGAGAGGAAACACAAGTAGGGGGAGTGAGAGAGGGAGAAGCAGGCTTCCCACCAAGCAGGGAGCCCGATGTGGGACTCAATCCCGGGTCTCCGGGATCATGACCTGAGCTGAAGGCAGCCGCTTAACCAACTGAGCCACCCAGGCACCTTGTTATGAAGTCTTCTAAGAAAGGTTCCTTAGCATGTTGTTTCATTGTTTATGTTTATGTACATTGTTTATGTTCATGTTAAGATAGCATAGAAGAAGAACATAAGTTGTATCTGTTACTGTATGGTATCATGTATGGTAAAAACATACCCATGAGTGCTCATTCATTGCTAAAAAATTAGGTAGTGTTTTAAATCCTTTACATAATGTAAAAAATACTCAGTGAATTGTTACATAGGCGATTAAACTTTAAGTAAAACTCTTGAGGGAATTAATTAGAGTTCTGGGGTTGGCTGGAAACACAATATTGTGTTCCATTTACAATGTGGGAATATAGGCTTTTGCTATCCAAAAACCTTTTCAGTCTATTTTCATCCAGCCATTTTCATAATGGGCTAGATTTGGATATTGAAGGATTTCTATATTTATCTATATCCCTTAATAGGTTCTGAGCAACAGGAACTTTGTATGCCAAACATCTAACACAGTGCCTCACACTTAGTTGGTTTAATTCACATTATTCTGTAAGTAAATGAATGAACAGAAAAGCATAATTTATTTGAAATTGTTCCTGTTGTTGGGTAAGTATATCTCTAATTTTCATTTTCTCTGGGAAATTGGGTTTTATTCCTCTCCATAAAGGGCGTAGCCAAGGAATTCTGGTGTGTGTTGAGGGCAGCACTAAGATACTGCATGTAGGTAGTCAAAAGTGCTGCTGCCTCTTCCCCAGCTCTCTTAGGTGTGGCCTAACTCAGTGGTGTTGAGATCAGACACAGAACCTAGTTTCCTTCATAGAAAGTAACTGCCTTTGTTTTCTTTTATGAATGGGTAATAAAGGAGAAAAACATAAATCCTCAGTGAATTTCTATTCTTCTTGGAGAGAAAAAAATGGTACCTGTATTTCCTAGGGAGAGCTCTGTCTCCACTGAAGGTTGGTGTGTAGAAATCAATCTAGACTACAGCCAGGGAAGGTGTCTGTGGTAGACTCCAATGATTCACTCCTCCTATATCCACACCTCTGTGTACTCTCCTCCTGCATTAATTCTGGTTTAGGCCATGTGACTTGTCTTGGTGAAGGAAACACATTGGGGCTTGCCCTTCTCAAACTATGCCAGCTCATAAAGGATCCCTGGCTTTCCTGATGGAAACAGATGGCCCTAATGATAGCCCAAACTAACAATCAGGTAGGTGGGGCCATTTTAGATCATTCAGCCCCAGTCCAGCCATCAGATTACTGGACTCGCATAAGCAACCCCCAGTGGGACCAACAGAACCACCCAGACGAGCCAGTGCAAATTCTGACCCACAAAATCATGAGCAAAATAAGTGGTTGTGGTTTTAGGAAAGGAAAAGTGAATTGGAGGAAATCAGAGGGGGAGACGAACCATGAGAGATTGTGGACTCTGAGAAACAAACTCAGAGATTTAGAGGGGAGAGGAGTGGGGAGATGGGCGAGTCTGGTGGTGGGTATTAAGGAGGGCACATTTTGCATGGAGCACTGGGTGTGGTATTAAATTTAAAAAATTAAAAATAAATAAAGTAGTTGTGGTTTTAAGCCACTAAGTTTTGGTGTGATGTTTCACAAAATAGAGGCCACTGTCGGGTCCAAATGAGTATGTAAACAGGAGAGCAAAACAGCAGAACTAGAGTCTGGGAGGCTTAAAACTGGGAAAGATCGGGGTTGTGAATGAAGTCAAGGAAGTGGTTCAGCATTACACTTACAAGTAATGCTGAGAGTCAAAACTTGAAGGTCCCTCTAGTCTGTGTTGTTGCATTGTCAGGATGCAGGCATGGTGACTTAAAATTTGAGTCATACTAGGGGCACCTGGGTGGCTCAGATGGTTAAGCATCTGCCTTCAGCTCAGGTCATGATCTCTAAGTCCTGGGATCAAGCCCCATGTCAGGGCTCCCAACTCAGTGGAGGGTCTGCTTCTCCCTCTGCCTCTCCCCTACTTGTGCGCTCGCTCACACGCTCTCTCTCTCTCTCTCTCTCTGTCTCTTTCTGTCTTTCTCTCTCTCTCAAATGAATAAATAAAATCTTTTAAAAGAGAGAGAGAGTCATGTTCAACAAGATCAAATGCAACACAACCACAGATCAGCCCAGAGAACCTTAGTAAGTGATGATTGTAGATTTGTGCTGAGCAACTCCCTTTGCTGTAGCCCAGTTTCCATTCAGACAAATGGCACATGACTGCAATAAGATGAGGAGTCATGTGCTCAGAGAGCAAGATCGTAGTTCTGGCCTTACTAATATGATGCCCCACCTACTACACAACAGTGACCTAAAGTATTAAGGAGTCAGGGAAACATAGCTGATACAGGGGTTTCCTTTCTGTTACAATAAAGCTCATAAAGAAAATCAACCATTTCCTGCCCCTCCTCAGGCCTTGCTTCCTAGAAAAAACTATTTTCAAATTTCCTGACTTTCTTGCTGTTTCTAAATAGCCTTTTATACTGTTATTTATTTTTCAATTTTATCTGTTGACCTGTGGACTTCTTATTATGTAAAATGAGGATTAAGTTCTCTCCCTTCTCTTCCTAATCCTCATCCTTTCAATATATGTTTTAAGATTAGATCAGTGTTCAGTATTTACCTATAGTACTTATTTTCACAACTGAGACATATGGTTTACTGTGATTATATTTGCTTTCTTGTTCTTCTTGAAATTAGTAGTTGCCTTGGTTTTACCTATTTTCAAAAAATGGATGAACATTAGAAATATTAACCTCTATGCAGAGTTATATGTGGTATCATAAGAATGGCTGTGTTCACTTACTAATATTTCTCTCTACTTTTGGGTTGAAACAAGTATGGGATAATTAGAGGCTTTTTTGGCAAATAAAACAGTCAATCTTTGGAAAGGTATGTTTTAGTGAAGATTGTTTATAAACACACCTCTTGCTGCCAGGATCTTAAAGTCTAATTAATGAGCATCAGCCTTTCCCCTTCTATCACTGGCTTTCTTCTATCACTCTTCTTTCATTCATACACATTTACACGTTCCTTATTCTCTTGCTTTTTGTTTTCCTCTTTATCTCAGCCTGTACAAGTTCGCACACAAAATTGGCTTCCCTTCTAGCTGTTTTGTCCCTGTGCTCCATCAAAAAATATTTTCTGCATCTCTAATTTCATCAAGATATGCCTGACTGAGAATGTCAAAACCACTGAGCAGAAGGGTTTAATCCAAAGTTGGCTCTGCCAGTGATGATCAGCTGAGGAAACAACCTCAAATTTTTTCTTAATTACTTGTTAGGACATTAAGTTTTCACTTTATGGAATAGATTCACATCCTGCTTCTCATTCCCGCCTCGTTATTGTGCAGAGAACTCCCACTGATTTCCAATAGAGAGAGCTCTCTGAACCCAGGAAAGACACATGGAAGGGAAAAGGGTACCTGGCCATATGTAGGAGAAATACGTTCAACGAAGATTTTCCAGAAGCAGAGAGTTGCTCCTTGATTTGGTGGATTGTTATATTCTGGCCATCTTTATGTCACTCCATAAACTAAGGTTGGAGGGTTGAGCTGCTCACCAGCAAGCAGCAAGGCCTGGAATGGGCTGGGCAGCCCAAGGTGTAGCCTGGAGCAGAAGACTGCAGCTCCCATCCCTGCTCAGCCCTCTGATGGCTGTGTGGTATCAGGAGAGGCTGCGAACCTCTTCGAGCTTTTTGTGGCATCATCTGTAAAATGGGAGTGAGGCCATCAACCTTTTATCTTCAAGATCAAACATAAGTGTGTATGAAAGCACTTTATAAATGATAAAGTGCCATACGAATGTTACTTATTATCTGCTTTAGTCCTCTTTAGATGAAGTATGCTTTGTTGTTTAAAGTAGTTTATAAATATAAAAATTATGAAAGGAAAGATTTAGAGTATAATTAGCAAGGAAGGAAGCTTATGTTTCTTTGGGATGAGAACACCCATGAGTTGTTGGCCCAGTACGGTAAATCATGGATTTATTAACATAAATTCATAATCTCCTATCATGAGGTTTACCCACGCATTAAGAGTGCATATGCTCGGGCACCTGGGTGGCTCCGTGGGCTAAAGCCTCTGCCTTCAGGTCAGGTCATGATCTCAGGGTCCTGGGATCCAGGCCTGCATTGGGCTCTCTGCTCAGCAGGGAGCCTGCTTCCTCCTCTCTCTCTGCTTGCCTCTCTGCCCACTTGTGATCTCTCTGTCTATCAAATGAATAAATAAAATCTTAAAAAAAAAAAAAAAAAGTGCATCATGCCCAAAGACACACTTAGTGAATATTTGAGAACAATGTTCAGGGAAAGCATGCGCTGGGAACTGGTCAGGTCAGTAACGCAGATAACCATTGCTACGTTCACTATGGTTGGAGTAGCTGCTTTAGAGATACTGGTAGAACCTTAATAGAAACTATAGAATAGATGACCGTCCTCCTCTCCATTTCAGCTTGTT
Source organism: Spilogale gracilis (assembly GCA_004023965.1). Lineage (NCBI taxonomy): Eukaryota > Metazoa > Chordata > Mammalia > Carnivora > Mephitidae > Spilogale > Spilogale gracilis. Next base: position 15,600 of record PITA01026265.1, read on the forward strand.
TGCCAGTCCCTTCTCTGTACAAGTTATACAAGGCCCAGAATCTGCATACTCTTCAGTGGGTATCAGTGAGGAAAACTGTGGAGCTGCAGTTCGTTCATCTGTCATGCCTCATTTGATGAGACGTGGCTTGCAGGACACTTCCAAAAGGAAAAAGGCTGAATCTTTATGGACCACAGACATTTATTATTTTTTCACAATTGGAAAGCAATCTATTGTAATGATCTGGTTTTTTGTGTGTCAACTTGGTAAAACTGTGGTATCCAGTTATTTAATCAAACACAAACCTACATGTTGCTAAGAAGACATTTTGTGGATATGGTTAACATCTATAATCAGTTTACTTTATGTAAAGTAGATTACCGTGGATAATGTAGGTGGGTCTCATCCTATCAGTTGAAGGTCTCTGGGAGAAGAAATTCTACATATTCTACATAACATCGACTCTTGCCCAAGTTTCCAGCATGCCAGCTTACCTTGTGGATTTTGAACTTGTGACTCCACAACCTTGTAAGCCAGTTCGTTAAAATTAATCTGTCTCTCTATTTGTCTCCTATTGGTTATGTTTCTCTGGAGAGCCTGACTGATAAAGCTTTTCTCTATCCAGAGATTACCTTTTCTTTAACTCTGTTATAACCCAACTCTCAGCAATCCAGGATACAAAATGTTTTCTTTTCACTAGGAAAATCTCTGCATTACTAGAACAACAAACCATGTAAATTAATCCCAAACTATAAACCAACTCTGATCCTAGAATCTACTAAACTTCAATATAACTGAAGTACATCCTATTAAAAAAAAGATTTTATTTATTTGGAAGAGAGAGAGAGAGAGCACACACAAGTGGAGGAAGGTCCGGAGGGAGAGAGAGAAGTGTACTCCCCTGCTGAGCAGGGAGTGTGCGGGGCTCTATCCCAGGACTCTGGGATCATGACATGAACCAGAGGCAGCTGCCCAACCAACTGAGCCACCCAGGTGCCCCTGAAGTACATACATTTTTAATCCTTACTGATTTTCCCTCATGAAAAGCCGAAAGTTCAAAACATCTGTGTTCTTTTTTTTTTAAGATTTTATTTATTTGACAGCGAGATCACAAGTAGGCAGAGAAGCAGGCAGAGAGAGAGGGGGAAGCAGGCTCCCTGCTGAGCAGAAAGCCTGATGCGGGCCTCGATCCCAGGACCCTGAGATCATGACCTGAGCCCAGGGCAGAGGCTTAACCCACTGAGCCACCCAGGTGCCCCAAAACATCTGTGTTCTAATCCCATATCTGCCTTAGTTCTCATAACTGTGTGGTCTCTAATTACTCCCCAAATGGTCTTCCCACTGCACATGTGCTCGTCAGTAAAGAATCTCGGCGTAGCGGCCTGGTGGCAGTTGTCACAGGGTACCCAGGCAGTACAACTCAAGTCATTAACTTTATGTTTCTAAGAAGGAGTCTTTCCTTGACACCAAACTTGAAAAGGGAATAGTGATCTCATAATTCAAGGTTTTAAGAGCAGTCAGGATTGAAAAATTCTTCCCTGTTTAAGTAGTTATTTTCATTTGCAGAGCCAGTCCTAGAATCCTTTACATACATTCCAGTCACTTGAACTCCGTGAATCACAAACATGATGAACCTCACCACAAACGTGATGAACCTCATTCCCAAGCAGACTAACTCAGGGTCTGGGTTCCGTGAGTCATTTATCAGAGACTTCAGTTTTAAGCGGTTCCCAGTGGGGTTACGTGTGAGCCTTTTCAATTGTCCGTGACTGCGTTCCGTATACACATATCGATCGCCCTCTCTAATTCCCAGACCTGGTGCCCTGCTCTTCTGTCTGGCTTGGGACAAGCAGCATGGAGGCACCATGCTGGCCCCTGAGGGGTGGGGACAGAACCTGGCGCCACTGAGCAGACGTCCCTTAATGGTAATCCTCCAGTGAGTCGGTGGCCTCCAAAGAGACCATGAGTGTGGCCTGTTGATGAGGAATGTAGTCATGGTCACACACAAAAATCCCCAGTCTCTGCCTCAGGACCCCATGCATGGCCCATCATCCCTGCTGCAGAAAGAAACTGGACAGGACCTCCCCTTAGGAGCCTGTCAGCCCTCGTCACTAATCAGCCCAGGGGCGACTCAGAATGACTGGAGGCACTCACTTCCACCCCCCACCAACTGCACTGCCCGCTCTCAGCCCCTGCCACCTGGGGAGCCCCACACCAGGCCAGGGCAATCAAGCTTGGCTTCTGCATGGCCGTGCAAAGCTCACCATCAGGCAAGCTCCTAAAATATTTATATTTATACATGCAGGGCTCGGACTTTCTTTCTACCATAGCAGGTGAGGATTGAGTATCATTTGGGAGAGTTTGTCCATCCCATACTAGCAAACTTATCAGCAGTGACTCATCTGGCTAGGAGAGCAGGGATCTCACTTATCAAAAGAGCTAAAAAGTTCATCATTGTCATAATCCATGCATTGGAAGAAATACACATCAGAAAATCATATGGTCTCGCCCTCCCTTTTATTCAGAGGCTTGATTTCATTCATGCACGGGCAAAAGTCAAAATGCCTCCCCTCATAGACACCCTTCCTGGGACTCATTGCCAGCACAGTGCAGGGTGGGTGAGCACAGTATATGTATTTATTTTCAAAAATGGCATGACATGACACCAGAGAGCTTTTATGGCTATCCCATTTTTTTAAATTTTTTAAAAGATTTTTATTTATTTATTTCACAGAGAGAGATCACAAGTAGGCAGAGAGGCAAGCAGAGAGAGAGGAGAAAGCAGGTTCCCTGCCGAGCAGAGAGCCCGATGCGGACCTCGATCCCAGGACCCTGAGATCATGACCTGAGCTGAAGGCAGAGGCTTTAACCCACTGAGCCACCCAGGTGCCCTATCCCATTATTTTTTTGAGGGACTGTTAGGAAACTAGATGGTTGTCGAGAAAATCTCTAGAAGACAGGCAGGCTGGGAGAGCCATATTTTCAACAAAGATGGATGGGTACACTTGAGCCTCAATTAGTGGTTGTCCCTAGATATTCAGACAATACCTTAGACTGGGGTTTACTGAGAGAAGACAATGACCAAAGCCTGAGGGTTAGGTGAATTTTCCCGTGGTAGCAATATCTGTCCCCACAAAAACAGTTTAGTTTCTCTAAAAACTGAAAGTATTACTAGCTTGTGCCTTTCATCAGTTTGGCTTTGCATAATGGGAATTATTTTTAAGTACTCTAAAATGGTATCATTTCCTAGTTGCAAATTACTTGGGTATATTTTGAAACTAATTAAAAGGGAAATGTCCTATTTTGTAAAGAGCAGCATTTCTACATTTAAAAAATCAGATGTTCTCAGTAGGGAGCAGGGTTTTATCTTTGTCACTGTTGGCTATTGCTAAGTGCATCCCAGATTGAAAATCTAAATGAAATAACTACAAGGATTTACATGGGGGAAGTTTATATTGGAAAAGCAGGCAGGAGACTCATATACATATATAATACATAGACGATTTATCTGTGAATTTAGAAAGCCTTTTCTTGTCATATTTTTTTCTGTCTTGCTAGCTACTTGTTATTTCACTCTGAGCATTACAAATATGGAGGGCTGCAGAGATGCCAGGTTCCATCATGGTGTCCAAAAATTGGCTTTGTACATATGCTAAATTAGAGACTGGCTGGCAGAAGCAGTTCACAGATCCTGGATTGGCAGGGATTCCTCATGAAAGAAGACAGGGCCGCAAGCCCAAGGGACTCATCCTCCAGCCAGCAGTCATGCAACATACTCCATCCAACAAGCCAAAACCCTTTTAAAAATAAATTCTGAATCTTCCATCAGGAATCAGGTCCAGCCCAGGTAATGTAGACTCCAAGAGTCTAGTGTCCTTTCCTGTTTCATAAGGAAAAGACTGTATTGAATCTTGCATTGGCCAGAGCTTTGAGATTTGTCACCAAAGGATCCAGGTTATTGCAGTTGCTGCCCACAGTGAATCGGCCTCCCTAGTGTTGAAGGTGGAAGGTGAGAATCTTATAGACAAAAACCTTCCTGTTTTTGTCTTCCTTGGAAATAAGCGAACTGCTATGATGGTTCTGATGGAAGAAGAGTTAACGCAGTGGAGAAATGTATTAGACAGCCGGAGCAGATAAGTCTATGCCAAAAGGATCCACCATCTGGGTCTTTCTCGCTCACTGTGTCAACCAGAAAATGCCTCTCTCATTTATGAGTAGCTAGTTGATGGCTTTACTGTTCCCAAGAGGTGTACTATATCTTATGGACAATAATGAGTTTTATAAAAAAAAAAAACAAAACAGCGTTTTTATTGTTCTTGTTGTTGACTTTGGGTTCCTGCTTAATCTTAGAGTTGAGTACTAAAGAGGAAGTGAGGAGACTTATTTTCTAAGCCAAGAAGTGCTTTGGACTCTATATGATGACATCTAACAAGTTATAGAACTGTAAACACAAGTTACCCTTACAGTTGTAAGTGGGAACATTAACTCCAGGTACTTTACCTTTCCTCTACGTGTATAGTGAAGAATTAAGAGCTGAATTAGGTGACCCTAGTCCCAATCAATGCCCTGATGTGAAAGCTGGATCAGAGCCTTGCAGCCTTTTGGGTTCTGTTAGTCATTCACTCACCTGAGTACAAGCCCTGTGAGAACAAAGACCTTGTTTGCTCATAGCACACACTCAGTCACTAGTAACTGAATATATTCATGGGGCTATGTCTTCCTCAGTTTGAGCTGCTGTAACAAATACCATAGACTGAGTAGCTTAAACAACAAACATTTATTTCTCACAGTTCTCGGAACTGGGAAGTCTAAGATCAAGGTATAGGATGATTTGGTTCTTGCTAAGAGTCTACTTCCTAATCCATAGATGACTCTTTTCTTGACTTTTCCTCACAATGCAGAGAGAAAGGTCATCTCTCCTGTGTCTCTTCTTTAAAGGCCACTAATCCCACTCAAGGTATTCACCCTCATGACCTAATCACCTCCCAAAGGCTTTACCTCCAAATACCATCGCATTGCACGTTAGGGCTTCAACATACAGATTTTGGGGTGACATAAAATTCAGACTGTAGAAGGTTAATTATCTCATTAGATGGCATCGATGAGGCAACATCTCAAAAATAATTCATGTAGGAGCAAACTTTGCATCACATTCTGTATCATGTGTGATGGAGTGGAGAAGCGCTTACATAGGCATCAGCAGACTTGAGTTCTAGTCCTGGCTCTGTCCCCATCATGTCAAGTGGGACCTTCAATAATTTGGTCTCTCTGGGACTTTTAGATCCTTCTTTCTAAAGTGACCATATAATTGTTGAGCTTTCTTTAGCCCTAAAATTGTATGATTTTATGATTCAAACCTTAGCCAAATATCTAAAAATACATTCTTGGATGATGAAAGATATCTATGAGGCTTATAGCATTCTTGATAGAAGTAATTTCTCCAAACTCACAGCCTAAAGACTGTAGATCAGAAGTGCTATTTGCCTCTTCCCCTTAACTGGTGCTCTTCCAGTGGAAGTAAGCAGCAAAAAAGGGAGAGAACAAGACACTGATGCACAGAATAAATGGGGAGGTTGAATATGACTCCAGACAGGACTGTGGTCTATAGTGTAATTGAGATAGCCGAGAACAAAGAAACGGACTTAGATAATTCAAGTGGTTGTGTGTCAAATAAATAAATTTTTTAAAAGATTTTATTTATTTATTTGACAGAGAGAGATCACAAGTAGGCAGAGAGGCAGGGAGAGAGAGAGGAGGAAGCAGGCTCCCTGCCGAGCAGGGAGCCTGAGCAGAGAGCCTGATGCGGGCCTTGATCCCAGGACCCTGAGATCATGACCTGAGCTGAAGGCAGAGGCTTTAACCCACTGAGCCACCCAGGCACCCTAAATAAATTTTTTTTTAAAGTACTGCCTTCAAGATTGAGAAAAATATCAACCTAGGTTTAAAATCATATATCCGGCTCTTTCAGCAGTTCTAGTAAATGTTGTGGTATGAAAACAACACAGGCAAAAGTTTTGCACATAATATTTATTGATGGCAAGTCTGTAGACAAGTCCAGTTTCTATTGTTATTAACCATGATTTTTTTAAAAGATTTTATTTATTTATTTGACAGAGAGAAACACAGCTAGAGAGGGAACACAAGCAGGGGGACTGAGAGAGGGAGAAGCAGGCTTCCCACCGAGCAGAAAGCCCAATGTGGGGCTCGATCCCGGGTCTCCAGGATCATGACCTGAACTGAAGGCAGTTGCTTAACCAACTGAGCCACCCAGGCACCCCATTAACCATGATTTTAAAAAATATTTTAATTATTTAATTGAGGAAGGGGGCCAGAGGGACAGAGAGAGAGAAAGAAACAGACTCACTGCTGAGCAGGGAGCTTGACACAGGGCTCGATCCCACAACTCTGGGATCATGACCTGAACCGAAGGCAGATGCTTAACCGACTGAGTCACCTAGGCTCACCATTAACCATAGCTTAATAAAATAATTGCATCATCATTTTTTAGCTAACCTATGGCTTTTGGCTACCCATAGCCTAACGCTTATGAGACAAATAGCACTTCTGATCTACAGTCTTTAGGACTTAAAGTCTCTTAAAGTCTGATCTACAGACTTTAAGAACTAGAAGCCTCTGGGGCATCTGGCTGGCTCAGTAGAGAGCACAACTCTTATTCTTAGGGTTGTGGTTTTGAGCTCCACCTTAGGTGTGGAGATTACTTAAAATAAATAGGCAAACAATCAGCATCTGTTTTAGACTCTCCATCCCTAGAATCTATATGGTCATGTAGTCAGGAATGTTTCCGGTGCCATCTTCCTGAGCACAGAGCTGTGGGCCAAGTAATGTCTTCAATCTTTTGCCTGTGAGTCAAAAAATTACTGTACTTAGGGGTATCTGGTGAAGTGGTGGTGCTCTGTAAATTTCAGATAGTGCTTTTTACTCACCAGGGAAGCATTGTCATTTTCCAACAAGTTTGTTGTCAATGAAGATTTAGTTTTAAGCAACCCTGACAGTAATTTCACACACTGCCAAAGACCAGATCTCCATGGTCTGATTATGTCAGATCAACATTGCACCCTCCCTAAAATACAGGAGTCTGAGAACTTAGGAGAGCAGACTCACCTGACCCAGGTACAGACACAAAAGATTTCTTTCTGTTTAATCATCATGCACTCATGGATGAGAATAGGAGACGGAAGGGGTTGTGTGGATAACTCAAGTTATTATTGGCACTTGAATTAGAATTTGTCATAAGAATACCAGTTGACTTCAGTCACTGCCAGCATAGACCTTATTGGTGGGGGATTCCTTTGTGAGATGAATGGGCCAGTGCCCA
>PITA01026266.1:0-22819 GCA_004023965.1 Spilogale gracilis
AACTGCCCTCATTTGGTAAACACAGGCCTTGTAAAGGCATAAATCACCAGGGGGTCTTAGATATGTAGAGGCTGAAATCATCAGGGAGTTTTAGAGCCTGTTATGGGCGCCTTGAGGCTAAGCAAGAAATGGCCAGAGGGTAGTCAACAAATAGCATCCTCAAGGAGGGCTGAAGCAATAGTGATCACAATGAGAATTTTATGGCCTGGAAAAGCCTCAGAATTACCTTGGTGCCTATTGCCCCACCCATAATCCCACAGAGCACAGCAGGTGTACAGACTGTGTGATTCAGCCTTCAGCGGACCCGCACCAGGGTGGACGCCTAACTAAGGGAATTCAGTAACATATGACATAGCTTAAAATCATAACCAAAGTAACTAGATTCTTCTTTAGCTATTTATATTAAGGATATTTGTAGCAAGGATGTTATATTCCCAAATATATTGATGCACTTTATTTCCCAGTACTTTCTTGTTTGTGTGCTTCCCTTCATTCAATAAGAGGCATTTGCAGTGCCTCAAGGAGAATTAGTACTGTTAAAGCAGAAATGCAGCTGGAAAGAAGCATCATTTTTCAATTTGTCTGTGTCCTTTAGTTTAATCCTTTTTTTCTTATGAAATGCCAAATGAGTGATTCTCTGTGCCTTGCTATTAAAATTGCTGAACTGTAGCATGGGATAAAAACATGAGTTATTTGAGTACCAGCTGTATGCCAAAGGAGTGGGCAAGGGGCTAAGATTTCTAAATACCATAAAAAAAAAAACTTTAATAACAAACATTTGTTCAATACTTTTCTCAGTGTAAGGCAGAGTGCTATTCCATTTGAGGCATACAACAATCCTGTGAAGATGGTACAACTATTATCCCCATTTTATAAATGCACTTTGCAAGTGGTCTGGGGAGAAGACATGATTGGCCTACTCAGTATTCATCCTCACTGTCCTCTTTCTACCACTACTCCATTGTATTCCAAGTTGCGCTCCTGAAGCATCTAAAGATAATCTCACCACCACCACCAGCACCCTCAACCCCCTACCACAGCCACCCAGGCACACACCTAGTAATTGATTCCAGGCCTGTGACAATTAGCACATGGCATTTCCTTGAAGACAAGAATTGCTTCAAGAATAAGAAGAGGATTCCATCTGGGCCAATGTGGCACAAAGGGAGGTTGAGTTGGGGTTCCTGCACAATAGTCTCCTCACTTGTAAGAGACAGCCCTTGTGAGGAAAGCTTATTCTTTCTGTGAACATGGTAATTTGCAGGGATGAAGCTTGGAAATACAAGAGGTCTTTGGCCATGGCATCACTTAGGATGATTCTCGGCAGTCCAGTAAGTTATCCAATTAAAATTGACCTCCAAGTGAGGAGAAATGTGTTGTTTCACAAACACAAGGTCTAAGGGTAGAGACGGAGTTTAAATTCCATGGCTGAGCAATGTCCTTAACAAACTCCAGGTGTTTTCCACTTTTCCTCTCCATGCTCAGCATGTTGACTCGATTCTTGTGCTTATCTCCTCGGGACAGCCACCACAGTTCTGGGTATCGTATCCTTATTTATATCATTGACCATGGCAACATCACATGCCTGTAACTAAACCAAAGTCTGGCAAGAAGAATAGAATTACCATGTTTGGTTTGAATAATTAATATTTCTTTTTAGGCTGTAGAAAGTCTGACTTCCAAATATATAGAAAGATAAATGCTTGATAAAATCTGAGCTTTCTCAGCAAAGAGAAAAGGCTCATGTTGGGAAGGCAATGCACATGCAGTCACCAAGGACGGAGGAAACATGGTGACAAGCAAACAGACAGGAAACACATGGACTTCTTGAATCAGAGAAATATTAAAAAAAAAAAAAAAAAAAAAAAAGACCCAGAGGCACTGATTGAAATGTAAAGGTCATTCTTCCTTCCTAGGCTTTCCAATTATGTCAGTACATTTTTTTTTATAATTGTTTGACTTGTTAGTGTTGGGCTGGCTGAGAGACAGGGGCACCCAAGATGGCTGATCTTCCAGCCAAAGCAGCCCTGGCCACCGTGTCCTCTCCAGTAAATTGAAAAATTGAAACCTGGGGGGTGGGGGGAACCGGGGACCAAAATTTCCCATATCTGACTTTCCAGCCAGGGACCACCCACCATCGTCTGGACCTTCCCCACCCCCAACCAATCACCTGGGGACATGATGTTACCTTGCCTAATATGGGGAAAAAACCCACCTGAATCCAGACCCGGAAGATAAGGCTTAAAAACCCTTACACTTCCCAACCCCGGTGCGACTTCACTGACTCTCCTGTCTGGAGTGGAGGGAAACTCGCCCGAGGGTGCCTGCAATAAAGCTCACTCTTTGGACTCTGTTTGCCTTTGCGGTCTCTGTTCTATTTGCGACCAAAAACCTTACAGTTAGAGTCAGGTTTTTCATTACTTTCAGCTCAAAGCATCCCAACCAGTGCAGTGCAAGAGGCAGGATTCAAACCTAGATCTTTCTGAACCATGTCTGGTTACTATCTCAACTATGTCACCAGAACCTGCAGGAGCAATGAGACAGTGGCCAGCTGACTTGACCTACTTAATTCTTAGTAGCCACCCATTTCTTGCCATCAGGTACTAGCAAGTCAGTGGGGGGTGTGGGGGTGGGGAACTCCCTGGCCCTGTTCCCTCGGGTGGGGTCTGCCACAATCTCCTTTACCAGTGCTCTTTGGTGCCTCACTCTTCCCATTTCCTTTCTCATGTTTCCTAATATCATCTCTCCTTGTACCCAAGTCAGGCTTTAGTTTGGGGAAAACTAAAATGAAATAGTCAAACAGCAATAAGAATAAAAATAAATAAATAAAGGGGGGGAGGAATTTGGTATAGAAAGACAGTAAGCTAGTTCCTCATGTCACTGGGGAAGATTTGAGAAGGTCTTGTCAGTGGGCTCCGGTGAGCAAAAGAAAAAAGTGATGTGATCATACATTATTCATACTATTCAGCCAGTATATATTGAACACTTACTCTGTGCCAGAAACTTTATTAAGGTCTGGGAATAAAAGAGAATAAAATCGAGAGTCTCCGCCATCTTGAAGTTTGCAGTCCTGTCTAGAAGACAGACATTGGTAAAATAACCACACAAATAAATGTAAACAGACCTGCCATAAAGGAGAGGCTTGTGGTGTGCAGTTTAAAAGAGAAGCTACTGTAAGATGCAGTGGGACAAAAAACCAAACATAACAAAAGATAGAGATAATTTTCATTTCTTTGCAAGGCAATGAGTAACCAAATACTATACCCTGCCTACTAGAGTGCTGTCTGATGTGGGAAACAAAGGCAAAAGGAAACATGGATACAATTAAATGTCCTTACAGCCCGCAGTCCATTGGCAAATACTTGAGGTGGGCAGGATATAATGTTCCTCCTGGAAGCTCCTAATGTCTTTATGTTAATGACTTGCCAGAGGGAAAAGCAAGCTTACTTTGATAGCACAAGGCCTTCAGTACCCTGTGAATCTTCTTTAACATATGGAAGTCCTTTCAAAATTCTCTTATCTTTGCTTCCCCCAACCCCAAGGTATAGAATCACTTGCTCCTCAACTTCCGAGGTAACAGAACACACCAGAAGCCGCAGCTCCTGTCCCCTCGTCGTGCTCTAATAAAACCACCATTTTGCACCAAAGACGTCTCAAGACTTCTTTCTTGGCCATCAGCTCCGGACCCCACCAGCCTCACCTATGTTTGTATTTTTTTGTTTGTTTTTAAAATTTATTTATTTATTTATTTGACAGAGAGAGATCACAAGTAGGCAGAGAGGCAGGCAGAGAGAGGAGGAAGCAGGCTCCCTGCTGAGCAGAGAGCCGTATGTGGGACTTGATTCCAGGACCCTGAGATCATGACCTGAGCGGAAGGCAGAAGAGGCTTTAACCCACTAAGCCACCCAGGCACCCCTCACCTATGTTTAAAACCACATCACTGTCTAAAACAACAACAACAATAAAACTATATCACTGTGTAGTACATCAGACCTGTAGGTCCATAGTGCCTTAGACGTGCCTTAAAAGAAAAATAATAAATTATCATAAACCAGCCACATAATGTGATTAGACTCCTACATTTGTCGAGCTCTCTTACATAAGTATTAAGGAGCTTCTGATCCTAGTGTTAGAAAACATTACAGTGAATGTGTAAGGTTTTTTCATCATGAATAGAACGGAGACCACAAACAGGGTCGGTGCAGGGGGTTTTTAAGCCTTCTTGGTTCCAGGTCTGGATTGGGGTGGGTTTTTCTCCCATATTTGGCAAGGGAACATGGTGTCCCTGGGTGATTGGCTGGGGGTGGGGAAAGTCCAGACGATGGTGGACGGTCCCTACCTGGAAAGTCAGGTATGGGAAGTTTCAGTCCTCCAGCTAGGTTTTGATTTACTGGAGATGATGTGGGTGGCCACGGCTGCTTTGGCAGGAAGATCTTGACCCAGTCTGTGATGTCTGCCATTTTGGGTGCCCCTGTTTCTCAGCCAGCCCAACAGTTGTAAGGTCCAGTTTTGGAATCCAGGCTGCCATCTTGTTTACTCAGAAAAACAGCTCAGGGAGAAATGGGCAAAAGGACCCTGGTAAACAAAGGCGAGCCAGGTTAGAGGAGACGCCCAATCAGTTAAGCCTCTTAACCTCCAGTCCCTGGGAGGTTTGGAGAGGCAAATTAAGAATGGGCAGCCAGTTCCCGGTACTTAGGACCAGGTGGGAATGTCCAATCAGTTAAATCGGACCAGGTGGGAATGCCCAATCAGTTAATCCCCTTAACCTCCCTGACCCTGACCAACCGAGATCCCCTGGTAAACCACTCTGTGGGGATTAAATGTATTCATCATCACAACAGAGTGAAAGAATTAATTCAGGCAAGCTACAGTGAGTCGGGGTATGGTTTTCCCCTATAAAAAGTAGCCTGTAAGAATAGGCGGGGCGCTTTCTCTCTTTTGGGAAGTGACCCTGACCAGCCAGGGCTGGCTGGTCAGCAAAATTCTGATGCTTGGCGTGAAATAAAGCTCTGCTTAAACTTTGCTTTTGTATCAGCCTCCTTCCTTTGACCATGGACCCTAATAATGTATGCTCCATTTATGTAAATGTATGTACTTTTCCATGCTATTTAATATATCAATAGTCATTAAAAAAATATAGTCATTCATTTTTTTGCTGTTGAAAATTTAGCATGTTTCCATTTGAATTCTTCTATCCACAAGCATGATATGTTTCTCCTCTTAAAATATCTGAATTTTACTTTCCTTCTTCAAACCTGCTTCAAAAACATTCTCTGGATTTTTATATGACATCACAGAGTAAAGACTCAACCAGCGCATTGGGAATCTGGTGAAATTCTGTACGCTTAATGTGTTACATATGTGTGCGTATTTGGTCCCACAAGTGCGAGGGGAATGGGTCTGGGGAATACATCTTTAAAATTTTCCCTATAATATCCTTAAATAGTTTTTTTCTTTACTACAATGGAAATTACAATAGCATGCAAGCATAATTACCCCATAGACTCAGAAGAGGAAATGTTAGAAGTCTTTTTCCTATGTAGATATAAAGACATGCCAGAAAAGGCTATAATCATTTGAATTCATGACATATCTTTCTTCTAAAAGTACTTCAAAACTATATAAATGAATTTATCCTGAAATGACTCCTGAGAAACAGAGGTGCTTTTAGCCCGATTTAATAAGTGACACTAAAGTTTGTTGGATCACTGTAGATCACACAGACTAGCTTTGATTCTTGCTCAAAATGGTATAACTCAACTAAGCTGTCTCATATAGTTTCATCTTTGATAAAATAGTTAAAACATTCATTATTTTAAGTTCTGGCGCAAGAAGTCTATTTCAGCAGTGGAATTGACTAATGCTCCAAAATCCACTTGGACAATTTTATCAGTTATGGTTCATTTGGCTGGCAGTGAAAGGAACCCAATGGTGCAACAGTAGGAAAATTTATTATCTCACAAAAGAGGTCTAGAGGTAGTTAATTGACTCAGGGGCTTACCACTGTCATCAAAGACCCAGGTTCTTTCCAGCTCTGCTGTTCCTTTCTCAGTATCAGCATTACCACTCAGGTTGGTAACAAAATGGCTGCAGCTGTTCCAGGCATCACATTCAGACCTAAGAACATTCAGAGGAGTACAGAAATGTATCTATCCTCTTATAGCTCTCTCTCAAGAATGTTCCTCAGAACCCCTCTCCCTCCCTCACCCACCAGACTGTGCCTCTAGTTTTGTTGGTCAGGTCTGAGTTGCATGTCCATCATTGAACCAAATATTACCAAAGAAAATGATTGATATTTGAGCAAACGGGGCTCATCCCTAAAGCTGGATTTGGGGTCAACTTTTTCTGAAATGCATGACTGCATGGGGGATAAGAATATACCTAAATAAAATCAAAGTTCTGATGGAAGGATTCAGGGTGGGCAACCAAGAGTGTCTATTACCTCTTCAAACCCCATCTATACACCAAGGATAGATTTCAAATGCCAAGGGAGTGAATTTTAGCTCTGCTTTAGTCCCAGGAAAGAATTTTATAAACTCCAGATCCAAAACCCAAAAAACTACCTACCTCAACCCCCTAAATCCTGTTGGCAACTGATCCAGAGCTGCTATAGTCTAAATGTTCATGTCTCCTCAAAATTCATACATTAAGATCCTAATGATCAAAATGATGATTTTAGAAGGTGGGGTCTCTGGGAAGCCATTAGTGCCCTTACAAAAGAGACCCAAGGTAGTTCCTCAGCCCCTTCCAACAGGGAGGACACAGTGAGAAGGTGCAATCTATAAACCAGAAAGTAGACCTTTACCAGACACTGAATCTGCAGGCACCCTGATTTTGGACTCCCCCATGACCTCCAGAACTGTGAAAAATAAATGTCTATTGTTTGTAAGCCACTCCGTTTCTGTATCTTTGTAATAACAGCCCCAAAGGATTAAGACAACAGATTAAATCATCAAAGGTGATCATCAGTATTTGGTTATTCATGGTCCAAAACAGAGATGAATCTGGGCCTGGGTATTGGTTAATTAAAACAAGAATGACAGTTCAATGTCCAGTGTAGCTGCAGTCTTATTTGGGAACTTACACACATTAAATCTAATGTTAAATTGTAGACTAACATTCAGCATTTGCTTGGGGAGCTCTCTAATGTTCAATGTAAAATTTAAAGTATATGGAATTAATTTACCAGGAGCACTTCCCTTCATTCCCCTCCCTCTAGCCCCTAAGTATGAATGCTGAGTTTCCAGAGAAACTTGGAAAAAATAAATCAGCTTCAAGGAGATATTTCAGATTAACTTGAACATTAGCTATCTTTTCTGAGAGACAGCTATGTATTTGCCAAATGCTATAGTTAGAACACATCCAGACACTCTGTAGGGAACTTTTCGAATCCAACACTTTGCATATGCCCTTTTTCAAATTCACATATTCTTTTTTTTTTTTTTTTTAAGATTTTTATTTATTTGACAGTGAGAAACACAGCTAGAGAGGGAACACAAGCAGGGGGAGTAAGAAAGGGAGAAGCAGGCTTTCCCCCCGAGCAGAGAGCCCGATGTGGGGCTTGATCTCAGGTCTCCGGGATCACGACCTGAGCAGGTCAGTTGCTTAACCAACTGAGGCACCCAGGCGCCCCTCAAATTCGCATATTCTTAAAAGTAAGTAGATTTTAAAATGCTGCAAATATACCAAAAGATGCCAGTCCAATTTAGACAGGAACTTAAAAGACTACTTCAATTTGAGTGAGGCAACTGCCAATAAATAAGAAGGCCTTCAGAAAATCTATTGATGATGGGGTGCCTTGGTGGCTCAGAGGGTTAAGTCTCTGCCTTCAGCTCAGGTCATGATCTCAGAGTCCTGGGATCTAGGCCCACAATGGGCTCCCTGCTGAGCCGGGAGTCTGCTTCCCGCCCCCTCTGGACAGGTCCATTGCAAAATCTCAACTGCTTCTAGCACCAGGTTTAGAGGCCTGTGAACTAAACTACAACTCAGGTCTTTAAATTATGAGACCTCCACAACTGCAATAGTTCTCCAATAAGAGGAAACTCCCGAGGCTCATGTGAGTGGTACACCAATTTTTTCAACCCTATGCTAAGCTTCTGTGAGTCTCAGCTACAGGCGAGGCAGTGAGCTACTACACCTTTCCCCAGCTTCCGTGAATTCCTTGAAGTTTATTTGCAAATACACATGGTCTCCTCACTTTGCTTTCGCACCAGCCCAAAGGGAGTTCTGTTTTCAGCCATAAACCACATAAGCGTGTATTTATTTCAAATAAAAGTTTACTCTATTCAAATTCAGAAGTATTTTTGATATATATAGGACAAAATATTCTGGGGCTTCAACAAATAAAGCCCATAGGAGCACCTGGGTGGCTCATTTCGGTTAGTCATCCAACACTTGATTTTGGCTCAGGTCATGATCTCAGGGTTGTCAGATTGAGACCTGCATGTGGCTCTGAGCTGGGCATGGGATCTTAAGATTTTATTTATTTATTTGACACAAAGAGAACGAGGGAGAGAGAGTGTCAGAGAGCAAGTACAAGCAGGGGGAACAGTAGGCAGTGGAGAAACAGGCTCCTGGCTGAGCAAGGAGCCCAATGTGGGGCTCAATCCTAGGACTTTGGGATCATGATCTGAGCTGAAGGCAGCCGCTTAACTGGCTGAGCCACGCAGGTGCTCCTGGGTGTGGATCTGCTTGAGATTTTCTCTCTCTGTCTCCTTCTGCCCCGCCCCATCCCACAAACACGCTTTTTCTCATAAATAAATTAAAAAATAATTAATTGGGGCGCCTGGGTGGCTCAGTTGGTTAAGCGACTGCCTTCAGCTCAGGTCATGATCCTGGAGACCCGGGATCGAGCCCCACATCGGGCTCCCTGCTCGGCGGGAGGCCTGCTTCTCCCTCTCTCACTCCCCTTGCTTGTGTTCCCTCTCTCGCTGTGTTTCTCTCTGTCAAATAAATAAATAAAATCTTTTAAAAATATTAATTAATTAATTAAATATTAATAAAATAAAACCCTTAGATTTCATCAACATACATGAACACTAGCTATTTGAAAGCTGTTAGTCAAAAAAAAAAAGCTGTCATTCATCTTTCTTCTGGAATATTTGGTGAAGAAATGCTTGGTTGGAGAATGCCAAATGAAGTTACTAAATCAGGCTCTGATAGATTAGAGGAGAATGTTAATGGCTCCAAAGCCTGGAATATGATTTTAAGCCATTTTATGGGCTAATTCCTATGATTCCTTTTGCATTCAGCCATTTTTCTGCATTTTTTTCTCCCACTACACATATTTCCAAAACTAAATCATCTGCCTTCATAGCATAGGTAATAGAAAAGTACAACATGAGGCCTTTGAGACTGTGGCCTATGGGAGAGGAAGGCTGGCATACAGGACACTTACAAAGATGAGAGAAGTCACTAGACAGAGAGAGGTTGCCTAGAATTAGAAATCTCTTCTCTCCCCCTCCCATTCCTCAGCTGCCTTTCATTCCTTTATTTATTATCTTTCCCTCCTTTTTTTCTCCTCTTCTTCTGCCTTCTTCAGTCTCTGAAACAGAAAAAATACTTTTAAAATGTGCCATGTGGTTAAAAGAAAAGATACTAAAATGCATCTATTATTGTGTTTCCAGCCCTTTCCACCCCCTGCCACCTACAGTTCCCTATGCACACCCCCATGTACTGAAGAAAAGCCTTTCTTTTCTGGGGGAGCTCTTTCTCCCTTCCTATTCACATCCCTACTGCTCCCAGGGAGGATAAGAGGTACCTAGGGGTCCCTAGATTTTGCATATAAAGATCTGGACAGGACGCCTGGGTGGCTCAGTGGGTTAAATCCTCTGCCTTTGGCTCAGGTCATAATCTCAGAGTCCTGGGATCTTGGCCCGCATCAGGCTCTCTGCTCAGCAGGGAGCCTGCTTCCTCCGCCCCCCTGCCTGCCTCTGCCTACTTGTGATCTCTCTGTCAAATAAATAATAAAATAAAAAATCTTAAAAAAAATTAATTTGTTAAAAATAGTTATCATCTTCCTTTATATATATAAAAAAGATCTGGGCAATTGTTTTCGAAAGAAGAAAAAAAAGTGCAGTATTCAAGGAGATAAAGAAGACCTTAAAAGGGAGTGAGAGGCTATGGAATTCAAGAGCCCCATCCGCCTAAACTTGACAGTCAATTTAAGGTTGAGTGCAAGGGGTGTGGTGGGGAGTTATGGATATAGGAGATATATGAGCTCTATGGGCAACTGGACACTGTCCACTACAGAAGCGTGTCTGCTGAATAGGAGACATTTAATAAATAATATTAAATTAGTTAAGAACAAGAAAATGCAGACGATAACTTTTTAAGTACAGAGTTACAAATTAGACCATCTTGTATATATTTTTCTTTTTTTAATTTAAATTTTTATCTAAATTCAATTTAGTTAACATACAGTGCATTATTAGATTCAGGGGTAGAATTTAGTGATTCATCACTTGCATATAACACCCACTGTTCATTACATTAAATGCCCTCCTTAATGCCCACCCAATTACTTTCCTTCCAGCAACTCTCAGTTTGTTCCATATAGTTAAATGTCTCTTATGGTTTGCCTCTCTGTCTGTTTTTTCCTTATTTTATTTTGCCTTCCCTTCCTCTATGTTCATGTTTTATTTCTGAAATTTCACATATGAATGAAATCATATGGTATTTGTCTTTCTCTGACTTATTTTACTTAGTACAATACCCTCTAGTTCCATCCACGTCATTGCAAATGGCAAGATTTCATTCTTTTTGATGGCTGAGTAATATTCCATTGTATATGTATATCACATCTTCTTTATCCATTCATCAGCAATGGACATATGGGCTCTTTCCATATTTTGGCTATTGTGGACATTGCTGCTATAAACATTGGGGTGCATGTGCCCCTTTGAATCACTATTTTTGTATTCTTTGGATAAATACCTAGTACTATAATTGCTGGGTCACAGGGTAGTTCTACTTTTAACTTTTTTTTTTTTAAAGATTTTATTTAATTGACAGAGAGAAACACAGCCAGAGAGGGAACACAAGCAGGGGGAGTGAGAGAGGGAGAAGCAGGCTTCCCGCCGAGCAGGGAGCCCAATGTGGGATGCGATTCGAGGTCTCCGGGATCATGACCTGAGCCGAAGGCAGTCGCTTAACCAACTGAGCCACCCAGGTGCCCTACTTTTAACTTTTTGAAGACTCTCCATATTGATTTCCAGAGTGACTTCACAGTTTGCATTTCCACCAACAGTGCAGGAAGGTCCACATCCTCACCAACATCTATCATTTCCTGACTTGTTAATTTTAGCCATTCTGACTAGTGTGAGGTGATATCTCATTGTGGTTTTTGATTGTATTTCCCTGATGCCAAGTGATGCTGAACATTTTTTCATGTGTGTGTTGGCCATTGGTATGTCTTCTTTGGATAAATGTCTGTTCATTTTATATTTTCTAAGGGTCTCCAATAAAGATTAGAATTGCTGTTGCTTACTTCTGTTTGATGGATTAAAGTTTTATCAGTGAGACTCCCTGCCATGACTTTTGCCTAGTTATACACACACCTTGTTATCCCCAGTGTGGAGATGTTGATGTCATTTAGCAAACTGCAAAACTAGGTTTTGTTATTGTGGATGAGCATTTCAGTGACAAGATAAATTTGTTTTTTACATGTAAGGATGTCTCCACAAGAAAACCACGGAATTCTTACCACTTTACCATATTGTTTCAGAGGGGAAATAGTGACACATGCTTTTTTCTTAGAAGTGAAGCAGTAGATGAAGGTAAGTGGGTGAGACGTTTTTATACTTTCAAGAGTGGTTGAACATCTGCTGGGTGCCAGGCATTAAGCGAGGTGCAATGTAGAATAAGGAAATATGGTTGGGGCCTAAGGAAATAAAAAAATTCTGATTTAAATAGTTCTATGCACATCTCACATTATGAAAATGGAAGTAAAAAAATCATATGGGGATGTCCTCATGTAAAAGTAGGCTGGAGCCTTCCTTTTAGTAATCTCACCAAGATCTCACAGTGTGGGCACCAGGAGACCTTCCTTCTGAGAATGCTAACTTTGTTCTTTTTTGGAAACTTCTCTTTCCCTGACTCCACACATGTGGAAGTTCTAATGAGGGCTGCATGCGATAGAACCCCATTTTTTTTTGACATGAATAGTAAGTCTGAAGATCAGCATGTGACCCAAACCAGGCAGGGCTATTGCTGGAGGCTTTGTTTTCTACCAAGTAGAGGAAGTTCGTCTGAAAGAATTTTTTAAAAAAAACAAAACACCCATACCTTGTAACTTAGTCTTTTTAAATTTTTTTATTATTTCTTGATGAGAATATTTTAGTTCTACTTTCAACAAATTTTAGTTATATAGCCTAGTGCTGTCAACTATAATCACCATGTTTTACATTATAACCTCAGAGTGTATTCATCTTATAACTGAAAGTTTGTATCTTTTGCTAGCTTCTCTATTTCCCCCTCTCTCCAGTCCTTGCCAACCACTTTCCTTCTCTTTGTTTCTAAGAATTTGACTTTTTTTAGTTTCCACATGTAAATGATACCATACAGTATCTATACTTCTCTCTCTGGTTATTTCACTTAGGACAATGCCCTCCTGGAGGGCATTTTATTTGTGCTATTGCAAAGGCAGAATTTCCTTTTTTTAGTTGAGTAATATCCCATCGTATACATATACCACATTTTCTTGAGCCATTCATCCATTCACAGACATTTCGGTTGTTTTCATGGCTATGGTGAATAATGCTACAATGAAAATTGGAGTTCAGATAATCTCTTTAAGACAACGGTTTTGTTTCATTTGGGTATATACCCAGGGATGGGAATGCTGCATCATATGGTAGTTCTATTTTTATTTATTTTAAATTAACATATAATGTATTATTGGTATGAAAGGTACATATCTATGAGTTATCAGTTTTAAATAATACCCAGTACTCATTATATCACGTGCCCTCCTTAATGTACATCACCTAGTTACCTCATCCCTCCACCCTTCTCCTTTCTAGTAAACCTCAGTTTGTTTCCTATGATTAAGAGTCTCATATGGTTTGTCTCCCTCTCTGGTTTCATTTTGTTTATATTTCCCTCTCTTTCCCTATGATCCTCTGTTTTGTTTCTTAAATTCCACATATCACTGAGATTATATAATTGTCTTCCTCAGATTGACTTATTTTGCTTACCATAATACCCTCTTGTTCTATCTTTGTCATTGCAAATGGCAAGATTTCATTCTTTTTGATGACTGAATAATATTCCATTGTATGTATGTGATGTATGTGTGTGTGTGTGTGTGTGTGTGTGTGTGTGTGTGTGTACAAATATATATACATACCACATCTTCTTTTTCCATTCATCTGCTGATGGAAATCTGTGCTCTTTCCATGGTTTGGCTATTGTGGACACTGCTACTATAAACATTAGATTGCAGGTGCCCCTTTGGATCACTACATTTATATCTTTGGGGTAAATACCCAAGAGTGCAATTGCCTTTTGAGGAACTTCTATACTATTTTTCAGAGTGGCTACACCAGCTTACATTCTCACTAATAGTGTAAGAGGGTCCTCCCCAACATCTATTGTCTCTTGTGTTGTTAATTTTCCCCTTGTGATTGAGTTCAAGTTTCAAAGCATTGTGGTCTGAAATATGCAGGGAATAATCCCAGTCTTTTGGTAGAAGTTGAGATCTGATTTTGGCCCGGCATGTGATCATTCTGGAGAATATTCCATGTGCACTTGAGAAGAATGTGTATTCTGTTGCTTTAGTTTGGAATGTTCTGAATACATCTGTGAAGTACATCAAGTACATCTGGTCCAGTGTGTCATTCAAAGCCCTTATTTTCTTGCTGATCTTCTGCTTAGATGATCTGTCCATTGCAGTGAGAGTGGTGGTAAAGTCCCCTACTATTACTGTATTATTGTCAATGTGTTTCTTTGGTTTTGTTATTAATTGGCTTTTATAATTGGCTGCTCCCATGTTGGGGCATATTTACAACTTTTAGATCTTCTTGGATAGACACTTTAAGTATGATAGAGTGTCCTTCCTCATCTCTTATTATAGTCTTTGGTTTAAGATCTAATTTGTCTGATACAAGGATTGCCGCTCCAGCTTTCTTTTGGTGTCCACTAGCATGGTAAATGGTTTCCCACTCCCTCGCTTTAAATCTGGAGGTGTCTTTGGGTCTAAAATGAGTCTCTTGAGGAAAGCATATCAGCAGGTCTTGCCTTTTTATCCAATCTGATAGCTTGTGCTTTTTGATTGGGGCACTTACCTTCATTTACAATTCAGTGTAATTATTAAAACTTATGAATATAGTGCCACCGTATTGCCTGTAAGATGACTGTTACTGTATATTGTCTCTGTTCCTTTCTGGTCTGTGTTACTTGGGGCTCTCTCTTTGCTTAGAGTATCCCTTTTAATATTTCTTGGGAGGTTGGTTTGGTGAAAACAAATTCTTTTAGTTTCTATTTCTCCTGGAAGCTTTTTATCACTCCTATTTTGAATAACATCCTAGCTGGAATAGTATTCTTGGCTGCATATTTTTCTCATTTAGTGCACCGAATATATCAGGGCAGTCTTTTCTGGGCTGCCAGGTCTCCGTGGATAGGTCTGCTGCCAATCTAACATTTCTACCATTTGGGTTACAAGTCTCTTATCCCAAACTGCTTTCATGATTTTCTTTTTCTCTGAGATTTGTAAGTTTCACTATTATATGTCAGGATGTTGACCCATTCTTATTAATTTTGAGGGGGTTCTCTGTGCCTCCCGGATTTTGATACCTGTTTCCTTCCCCAGATTAGGGAAGTTCTCCACTATAATTTGCTCCAATATACCTTTTGCCCCTTTCTCTCTTTCCTCTTCTTCTGGGATCCCAGTTATTCTAATATTGTTTCACTTTATGGCATCACTTATTTCTCAAATTCTCCCCTTATGATCCAGTAGTTGTTTATCTCTTTTATTCTCAGCTTCTTTATTCTCTATCATTTGGCCTTCTCTATCACCAATTCTCTCTTCTGTCTCATTTATCCTAGCAGTTAGAACCTTCATTTTTTTATTGCATTGCATTAATAGCCTTTTTGATTTTGACTAGGTCAGATTTTAGTTCTTTTATTTCTGTAGAAAGGTATTCTCTAGTGTATTTTATGGTTTTTTTCAAGCCTAGCTTGTATCTTTATAATCATTTTTTCTGAACTCTAGTTCAGACATCTTACTTATCTCTATACAGATTAAGTCCCTGGCAGTCAGTACTGCCTCTTGTTCTTTCTTTCTTTTCTTTTTTTTTTTTTTTAAGATTTTATTTATTTATTTGACAGAGAGAGAGATCACAAGTAGGCAGAGAGGCAGGCAGAGAGAGAGGAGGAAGCAGGCTCCCCACTGAGCAGAGAGCATTATGTGGGCCTCGATCCCAGGACCCCGAGATCATGACCTGAGCTGAAGGCAGAGGCTTTAACCCACTGAGCCACCGAGGCGCCCATCTTGTTCTTTCTTGAGATGAGTTTTTCCATGTTGCCATTCTTGCAGAAAGTGGTTGCTTTTGCATTTGTAGAGTTGCAACTACTCTTTTCTTAGATCTCCAGTCGAGCACGCAGGTGTTCAGATTGATTTGATAGCTATCTAGCTGAATAACTGGGACCAGCAGAAATTAAAAGCTCCTACTCCTCCACCATCTTGGACTCTTTCCTCTCTACTTTTATTTCTTGAGGAACCTCTATACTGTTTCTCAGAGTGACTGTGCCAGTTTACATTCCACCAACAGTGTAGGAGGGTTCCCTTTCTTCCATATCTTCAACAGCATTTGTTATCTGGTGTGTAAAGAAAAAGGTAAGAGATGGACAGAGAGAGACTTGGCAGAGCAAGAATTCTTGGCTCCAGTGTGTCTGAGTTCAGGGCCACCACTCTTCTCTCCTGCAGACAGTGGAACCAATAGAGTCCCATTTTCAAATAGACTAGCTTAAATTGAGCTTTTCATCCCTAGCAATCAACTTCTAACCAATGTACTTAATAAATTTAAGGTAGTTTCTATTACTAAACAAAGGACTTAGCTAAACCAAATAATTATTTTATGAGTCTTATTAAAATGGGCTTTGGAAAGCAAAGACTCTTGTTAAAATCCCAAGTTTACCATGCACTAGTGTAGTAACATTTGTTTACTGCCCTTGCACTGTGGTTTTCTTTTCTTTTCTTTTTTTTCTTTTTTAAAGATTTTATTTATTTACTTGACAGAGAGAAACACAGCCAGAGAGGAAACACAAGCAGAGGGAGTGACAGAGGGAGAAGCAGGCTTCCCACGAGCAGGCAGCCCGATGTGGGGCTCAATCCTGGGACTCTGGGGTCATGAGCTGAGCCGAAGGCAGACATTTAATGACTGAGCCACCCAGGCACCCCGCATGGTGGTTTTCAACATGTCGCCTCTATAAAGCAATAGTGATATATACATCACAAGTTGTCCTAAGGATCCTATCAACAGAGTGCAATAAACACCATGAGTGTGGGTCACCCCACGAAAGGTGGTCATTGTTACATACCCAGTCTAACAAACCAGAGTCACTGAAGGAAGCAACAGTTAGAAATACACTGGTGCTATTCTGGAAGAATGTGGCCTGGAGTAATCAAAGGAGTTTAAAGGTATTCCTCAGTCAGATGGGGAGAGAATTATTTCTGTGTTAAGTGAGCTCACAGAAATTATTCAGAACGAAGTGAGAAGAATTATTTTGTCATAAGATGGTCCAGATAAATGACCTGGCAGACCACATAGATGAATTCTTTATAGGGTTTATGAGTAATTATTCAGTTATATTATTTGGAGAAAGAAAATGAAAGAAGTAACACTTCTAGAAATAATTAACCCTTCTCTGAAAATTCTTGTTTTTGTTTTGTTTTGTTTTACTGGTCTAAACATATTAACTGGACACCTTGATGAGACTCTGTATAGATTAGAGATGCCTATGCATAGTCAATAACCAGAGAAGTTGCACCATTAGGTCACTGGGGAACTTTAAAACTAATATTAACTATTGATTTATGCAAAGGGTTCTAGCAAATTGTCTCAGATGAAGAATCTGGAACTGAAATGGCATTTGTAATTCTTGGTTGGGTGTGCATTCAACGTCACACTCTTTGGATTGATGACCTACTTTTCAAAATTTGGCAAGTGGCTCAGCATTTGCAGTAGCTACAGAGGCATCATCCCAATGTGTGACTGAAGTGTAAAAAGTCATCTGGAACAACTCAAATTATTGCCAATTGAAAACAATAGGACTGATCTTAAATGAAACTTTAAGGTATCAGCTTTTAACTACAGGAAATGATATACTCCACAGAAGATGGAAATGAACAAGTAGACTTTTTTACCCACCACTCCATCTCCCTCACTCCTACCATATGAAGCAAAAAAGACTCCTTCAATCATCAGAGAATATCTGTAACCAAAATGCAGTGGCCACTTTCTGAATGTGCTGTCCCTGAGCCTCTACCATGGCTCTCATCTCTCAGGCAGAGTAAATAATTTTCTGTGTGGGCTCTTACAGCAGATTGTTCAACACTTACTAGTATGGCCCTTATCATGTCATGTAACAGTCAGTAAAATAAGTGTTTATTTCCTACTCATGACTTTGATGAAGTCATAAGCCCTATTTGTCCTTCCTCCTTGAGACCTAAGACTTGGACTCAATAAGCTTTCACTTAGTATTATATTTTCTTTTTATAAGAGGACACTTATCCCTGCTGAGAAGTTAAATATTGAACATTGAGTAATTTTATGAGTTCTACCTTCACAATGACCTTCAGAGAAGAATTCTTTGTCCTCATGCATGTGACTATAGAAGATACTTAATAAGAAACCAGTGAAATTTTAGAGATAATTGAGCCCTTTTGGCTACCTAGAAACCAATCATTTAACTTAAAGAGTGGGTGAGTCAGCAGAGGTGACAGCCATGAAGAATGGCCTATCTGGGGAAAAGACAGTTGTTGGTTTTTTTTTTTTTAGATTTTATTTATTTATTTGACACAGAGAGAGAGATCACAAGTAGGCAGAGAGGCAGGCAGAGAGAGGAGGGGGAAGGAGGCTCCCCGCTGAGCAGAGAGCCCGACCTGGGACTCCATCCCTGGACCCTGAGATCATAACCTGAGCCGAAGGCAGAGACAACCCTCTGAGCCATCCAGGCGCCCGGGAAAAGACAGTTTTACTGAGGCAAAGTGTAATGTGATTCTTCAAAGTTGTTGGTTATAGAGGTGAAGAAGGCTGAAGACTATTTCAAATCTGGATTATTGCACTATGACAGTTGTCTAATTTAACTCAGCATAGGGAATGGGATTTGTTTTTCCAGACCCTAGAGTATTAAAAATTTTTGCAAAATTAAAATTTCTAGATTGGACTTGAAGGCTCCAGATGTTTCATTATCCTTCAGAATGTCAAGTATTCCATGAAAGTTTGAGATCAGGTATTCTTTTAAGATCACGCTGGGATAATATACTTTTAAGGAAAAGAATTAACAAAGAAAAAAAAGGAAGGTATTTGCCTTCTATTCAGAAAGACTATTTAGCAATCCCAAAAAAACTCTGATAAAATCAGGATTTCCAGAACAGTGATTCCTGGAAAAAGTCAAAACCATCTGAGCCTCACTCCATATATATGGAATCAATCCCTAAGTGAGACTCTTAAGCAGGCAGCACCTGGGGTTTGAAATTGCTCTCCTAGTTTAACATTATACTGGTTTTATGTTTGGAATATGTACAGAAGAAAAAATAGCTTAAGAAAGAAGTTTGAAAACCAATATCTGTATATTTTAAAGCAACGATTCTCTAACTGGCATCATTCGTGGCCCTAATAATGCACATCCTCAGGACCAGCCTTGTCTCAAAAATCTGCATTAGAGAGGTGCCTGGGTGGCTCAGTTGTAAAACATCTGCCTTTGGCTCAGGTGGTGATCCTGGAGTCCTGGGCCGGAGCCCCACCTTGCCTCCCCTCTCAGCAGGGAGCCAGCTTCTTCCCCTCTCTCTCCCTCTGCTGCTCAGCTTGTGCACTCTCTTTTTCTCAAATAAATAAAATCTAAAAAAAAAAAAAAAAAGATTTGCATTAGATGGCCATTTACAAACATTTCTTGTAGACTCACTTTCAAAAGAAGGATGTGGGTCTTGTTAAGCCAAAGATTTTATATTGTGAGAAGAGAATGAGAGTTGAAGCAATGATCTTGAATGTATAGAATATGGTTTCATGTGCTACTTGTTGATTTACTGATGATGATGATTTACGGATCAGTGTGGTCAGTCAAATTATCTGTCAGCCTACTAGCTGTGTTTCCAAGTTGAATGATCCATGTTCTAAGAGCCCCTTTTGGCCCATGAACTAACTTCAGGATGAAAGATTAAAGAGTTGTATCATGATAGCGAAATTTTTGTGGGTAATAAGCAGTGCTGTTTTCTGAAAGTCTTGTATTAAATAAAGTAGGCAATTTAATTTGTATACATTCTGTCCAAGAGACCTAAATGTGTTTTAAATTTTCAATTTTAAAGTAGCTCATAAATATTGAATATATCCTAAATTAGTCTTCAAGCCAAAAAGTTGCTCACCTCTGGTGACTCCTTGCTAGACACTGGACTCCAAGTGGTTAATAAAGCAGAGCTACTGAGTGCTTACTACACTCAAGGCACAATAAGAAGTTCTGTAAATACACCATCTCATTTAAACCTCATGCCAACCCTATGAGGTAGCTTCTAATAGTATTCCTATTTTACATATAAGGAAAATGAGACTTGGAATCATTAAGAAACTTGAATGCACTCATTGTGCCAGTAAGTGCTATAATTCAGATTTGAATTCAGGCCTGTCAGGCTCTGGACTTGTGTGTCTCAAGAACTAAGGGTACATGCAGGCCGGGCTAGTTCTCCTAATTGGACTAAGAATGAGGAAACAGTCATATTTTGTTGCATGGTTAAGTTTAAACTAAGGAGCAAGAAAGTTGCAGCTGCCTTTCTAGACTAGGAGGGAGAATTAAGCAACAGTTTTCTGCTTTCTGCTGTGATCTATAAAAGTGACAAGACTTACCAGGCAGCAGGTAGAGGAGGCTTTCAAAGTCTAGCCTTGAGCCCAAGGGCTGCCCATCATGAGCTCTTCAAGAGACCATCACATACATGTCTAATGATGGAAGGCTCAAAACTAAGCAAAGGAGCTCCTTGATTAATTGTTAATATATTGCTCCAACTAGCTTTCTGTAATAACCATCAGGAAAAGACACCAAAGAACATGGGAGTCATACAAACCTGACAGGTTAAAAAGTGGATATTTGTGGAAATCTCAAAGGCAAGCAACATGAGGCCATTAACTCTAAGCTCTTGGGCAAACCAATGGCATCTCCTGGCAAAGCCAATAAATTTGAAACCATGAAATCATAGAGGAGGACTGGTCTGTTGCGAATACAAAATGCTACCTGGAAATTACTTGTCAGCAACCCCAAGTCCCAAAATAAAGTTAGAAACTGGAAAACAGACAAAAGACTTTTGAAAATACAAATGAGGGATCAAAGCCTGTGCACTTTCCTCATATAAAAAAGCTTGGCTTGGGCGCCTGGGTGGCTCAGTGGGTTTAAAGCCTCTGCCTTCGGCTCAGGTCATGATCTCAGAGTCCTGGGATGTTGACCCATTTCGGTCTCTCTGCTCAGCAGGGAGCCTGCTTCCTGGGCTCTCTCTGCCTGCTTCTCTGCCTACTTGTGATCTCTCTGTCAAATAGATAAATAAAAAAATCTTAAAAAAAAAAGCTTGGCTCTTGCTTAGATCTTACCAATTCCTATTTTATAAACAATTTTAGCAGAGTTGGTAATCAGTGACAAGTGGAGAAGTGGCTAGTAGTTATAGTAGTTGCTGATAACCTGGCAGAGGGAATTTTTAAAAACCTATTTCTAAAAAAAAAAAAAAATCAAAAGTTATCCCAAGGTAAGAGGAAAAGAGGGCAAGAGTTCAAAGTCCGGTATGCCTTCTGGTCATAAGAACAACACTGTGCTGCAGCCCATTAGTTTTCATTGCACCATTAATAGACATATTAGTATGAGTCTACAAGAATATTGTTCACCAACCCTCTGCCTACTGATTTACAGGCAGGGAAGGGTACATTATTTGAGAAAGAGGCATGGGTGATAGTGAGACTTCATTTTATTTTTTAATCTGTCAGTCTCTCTCTCTCTCTCTCTTTTTTTTTTTCCAAATACTCTCTACCCCCGATGTGGGACTCAAACTCTCAACCCCAAGCTCAAGAGTTGAACACTCTACTGACAAAGCCAGCGAAGTGCCCTTAATCTGTGAATCTTAAAAATAAAATAGCCAGTTATTTTACTAGCAAAATGAGTTTACTCAAGAGTAGCAGAAGAATTGCAATTCAGGATATGCAGCTATGGTGAACCACCAGCAAGTCTGAGAAGATAAAGGGAAGGTCAGCTTTTACTAGTTTGAGAAAGAAATTGGAGAAGGTTGTTTTAAACAAAAGTTCAGTGGAGAATAACAAGAGTCCCAGGTTGTGGTGGTTTCCCATTGGCTGCAAGCAGTGATTAGCACTTTGCTAGGGGGCACGGAGGGATCATCCTTTCTATTAGGAGCAAGAGAAGGAAGTTCCTTTGTGAAAAATGTCCTTCCTTTTTCGGGCTGCAATCAGTAGCTTGTGTGTGAGATCTCCCCCTTCAGGATCTCCTGACTCAATTTTAAATGAGGTTTCCTTTACTTATTTTCACAGATCTTTGAACCATGTTTTATTTGTCTTTTTTCTTTTTTTAAAAGAATTTATTTGACACAGAGAGAACAAAGCCTGAGAGGGAACACAAGCAGCGGCAGGGAGAGAGGGAGAAGCAGGCTTCCGGCCCAGCAGGCAGTCCGATGCGGGGCTCGATACTGGGACTCCGGGATCATGACCTGAGCTGAAGGCAGAGGCCCAACCATGGAGCCCAACCACGATGCCCCTGTATTTGTCTTTTGGGAGCTGCCATACAGAAAACTACAGACTGGGTGGCTTAAATGACAGAAATTCGTTTTCTCACAGTTCTGGAAGCTGGAAGACCAAGATGAAGGTGCCAACAGGATTGGTTTCTGGTGAGATCTCTTTTCCTGGCTTGCAGGTGGCTGGCTGCCTTCTGGCTGTGTCCTTATAGAGCCTTTTCTCTGTGTGCATACACTCTTGGTATGTCTTCTTCTTCTAATGAGGACACCAGTCATATTGGTTGGGAGCCCAGCCTTCATTACCTCCTTTTACTGTACTTATCTCTGTAGAGGCCCTATCTCCAGTTCGTTCACACTGGGGGCTACGGGTTCAAGATACAGATTTTAGGCAGAGAAAATTGAGTCCAAATTTCAAAAATCTCATCTTGCTCTGCCACCTCCCCTCTCCCCATTAATTGAACAGCTACCATGTGCTAGGTATGTGGTAATATTGTGGAAGAAGAGAAATCATGAGAAAAAGAACTCACAATAGAGTAGAAGAAGAACTAACAAATGCTGTAATATTTAATTTCCTGGAAAAGGAATTCTCATTTTCTATGATGTTTCTAAGATGCTGCTATACACAATATATCACAGAAACTCACCTCTTTCCATCCTTGTTCTCTTTCTTCTCCCATTTCTCCCCCCCCATTATTTCACTCTTATTTGTTGCTCATATTTTCAGTGATTTTCTGTGAAATCATTCTGATTAGAGTCTCTCATCCAAGATGTAGCCTAGAGACTTCTGAAAGTTTCAATTCATTCTTGCTAACTTAAGAGAATTTGGGGTTTGGTAAAAATTATGTATTTATCTCACTCTGTTGCAGGTGTGTGGGGGAGGGCAGCAGG
>PITA01026267.1:0-22919 GCA_004023965.1 Spilogale gracilis
TGGTGTAGACTGCAGTCGTGGGTCCCTCCATGATGCCGAAGTTGTCATGGATGACCTTGGCCAGAGGGGCCAAGCAGTTAGCGGTACAGGAGGCATTGCTGACAATCTCGAGGGCGTTGCCATACTATGGTTCACAACCATCACAAACAAGGGGGTATCGGCAGAAATTGGCAGAGGTGATGACCCCCTTGGCCCCACCCTTTAAGTGAATCCCAGCCCTCTCCGTGGTGGCAAAGACTCCAGTGGGCTCCACAAAGTACTCAGTACCAGCATCACCCCATTTACCGTTGGCAGAATATCATTCTTGGAAGATAGAGATAGGCTTTCCATTGATGACAAGTTTCCTGTTCTCAGCCTTGATAATGCAGTTGAATTTGCTATGGGTGGAATCATACTGGAACATGTAGAACATGTAGTTGAGGTCAATGAAGAGTCAGTTATGGTGACAATATCCACTTTAGCAGAGTTAAAACAGCCCTGGTGACCAGGTGACAAATACAACCAGATCAGTTTACTCCAACATTCACCGTCATGTCTCGGGGAGGTGCCTGGCACTGCACCAGAAGACGTGGCTATCTGTGGAACAGGGAGGAGCAGAAGGCTAACTCATATTTTTTTATATGAAGATTTCAAATTAAACTGCAGGCAATGGTACCTTTGCCCATAAATACCTTGGCATACATATGGTTAGAATTTGATATTTGTTCCAGTTTTTCCTTTAAAATAAAATGATCATTCTAAATTTTGACAGATGCAAAGACCTGTGTAACACAAATCCTTATCAAGATTAGCATCACCCCCAGAAAATTTAGCAGTGGAGATTTGAGAGTCTTTAAAATAATTTCTTTACTACTTTGCCCAGAAAGGTACTGTTTGAGAATAACTTAGAGTCTAGGACCTAGGGCGCCTGAGTGGCTCAGTCATTAAGGATCTGCCTTTGGCTCGGGTTATGATCCCAGGGTCCTGGGATTGAGCCCCACATTGGGCTCCCTGCTCCACAGGAAGCCTGTTTCTCCCTCTCCCACTCCCCCTGCTTGTGTTCCCTCTCTAGCTATCTCTCTGTCAAATAAATAAGTAAAAATCTTTTTAAAAATGAAATAAAATTTGATAGAAACTGTCTACCCTCACAAACTGCTTCATATCTCACTACCATTAAAGAGGTGCTTTCCTCTACTTGTTTTAGCAAAATCCAAACTTCAAATGCATAGTTGATGGCAAGGGAGAGATTTATGTGTGTGTACATTAGCTGAAGGTCCAGTGAGTTGGCAAACAGGCAGCAGAGATAAAGCAAAATTAGGATCCTATTTTCTTATGTGGATTTAAAAACAATAATGTACACAAATAATTTTTTGTCAGAATAGCATAATACATGCAAATATGTTTTCTTTGCCCTGGAATTTCTTGGGACATCACCTTTATGGGGAAAAAATACAACCACCAAGGGGCCCCCTGTGAAGTTGTGCATGTTGCCAAGTTGAATCCAGTGCCAAGCTAAATCCCTACCACATGGTACATATAAGTTGAATCTCTTCCAAATGCAGGGCTCCTTCTTAAGTAGCTGTGTTGACTAATTACTTTCATCAGGATAATTGCACCTAAGAAAAGGGTACAATTATTTCTACCGAGTAGAATGTTGACATCGTTTAATGAAGAATTAATGCATGTGGTGACAAACTATGTATTTAAAGAGGAAATAAAGTACTTACCAACAATCCATTTCCAAGAAAGAATTTTTAAGCATGTCTGGTATGCTCTTAAGTATTCAGAGTGAAGCTAATAGGCATTTCCACAGCACATAAGACTCAGCCTCTATCTAAGCCCATGCATGCCAGTGAATAGATATCCAGCAGGCCCTAGTGGGTACTACGTCATGGCTGAAAGTCAGATCTGCACTTCAGTTGGGCTAAGGTAGTACCCATCCATAACACCACATTTCAAAGTGACCTTCCCAGTCAGTGTTCCACGCAAATAGTAAACCCACATCATCCTTCTTTGTGAGAATGGCAAATTTATAAAACTGTAATGGAGAAGGATTAGAGTTAAAACCTCCAAAGTATTGACTGGGACCTAGAATAGTCAATGATGGACAAGAGTCCTAAAATTTATTATTTCATATATTCACTGAACACAGATCTATCGACTATAATATGGAAGGTGCTATGCTAATTGCTATATAAGAACCCAGAAGAAATCTGCATTCCAGAGGCTTGTAACTACAGAAAGACCATTCAATCATTCATTCAACACATCTCTACTGGGAACTGTAGTGAATTTTGTGGTCTACTGCCAAAAGCCTCCTCTAAGACTGAGGCACCCATTTCTCCAGCTGCCAGCAGTACAGGCTGCTGATAGTTCGTACATCCCCCTTCTGCATCCAGTGACTGGTGCTGCTAGAGTACAGAGGCTCTCGAGGTCTCTCCTGAAACTACATCACAATTCAATTTCTCCCTTTGCCCAGTGCATCACTCATCACAGGTGTTGTTACTAAAAGCATTCTTCAACCTCCTGCATGCAAATCTCCCAGTCACAGTCACCTGAGGAAGCCAACCTAGGACAGTCACAGTCAAATATGATTCTGGAAAGACAACTATAAAGTAGAATTTACAAGCTGATCACCTGACTCCAAAATGAGAATCCCATCACTAGTGTGCAGTTATGGTGCAACTATTAAAAAAAAATCCCACTAATGGAGAACTGATACGGAGATGAAAGCCCAAGGGTAAAATACTACTGACATAAGGTGGTAGAGACCTTAAGGGCCTCCACAGTAATATAAAAAAGTCTCATCTCACAGAGGGCAGAAAACCTGCAGATTGGAACCAGGAAGAGCTACAGAGAAGGTTGAATTCTCCATGCCTCCATGTCTTTTATAATACAGGCAGGGTTCTGGTTGGGAAGGAGTGGGACATGGAGACATGGGAACATATTGGTCAATGCACTAGAAAATCTTGAATCTTTGGGTACACATAGACTCCCCTGAATCCTCTAGATATTCAAAAGTGGTCCACTCCTCTCTCTTTAAAGGCTTGCACTCCCCATCCCATCTTTCCTTAAAGATGGTAAGATTTGCAAAAAGATTAAACGTAGGGTGAGAGAAACAGACAAGGCTAAATGTTTTTGGCCTGAACCAAAGTGGATGGCCTTTTCATTATTCGAGAAGGAGAAAACTGAGGGAGAAACAACTTGGAGAAGAAAAATGAGGAATTTGCTTTTGTGCATGTTAAGATTAAGATCTCTATTTATTAGATACCAAGCGGAGATGTTAAGACTCAACCAATCTAGAGTATGTACTTGAGGTATGATTTTGGCTGAGGTAGTATTCAAGGATCATTATCATGCAGATGGTATTTAAAGTCTTGAGGCAGAATAAACCCCTAAGGGAGTACAAGTAGTTAGAAGGGCAAAGAAGCTCAAGCAATGAGTCTTGGGATCACTCCACCATTAAGATTTAGGGACTCAGGAGTAACCTATAGAGGAAGCTGCTCAAGCAATGAGCCTTGGGATCGCTCCACCATTAACATTTGGGAATTCAGGAGTAATCCATAGAGGAAGCTGCTCAAGCAATGAGCCTTGGGATCGCTCCACCATTAACATTTGGGAACTCAGGAGTAATCCATAGAGGAAGCTGCTCAAGCAATGAGCCTTGGGATTGCTCCGCCATTAAGATTTGGGAACTCAGGAGTATCCTATAGAGGAAGCTGAAAAGGAGCAGCCAGTAAAGTAGGAAAACCAAGAGTGTGTGGTGTCCTGCAAAAGAAAGAATTTCTGGAAGAATGGAATCTGACCTGTGTCAAATGGCTCTGATAAATCAAGGATAACGTGAAGACTGACACTGATCTTTAGAATTCCCAACGTGAAAGACATTGGCTTTGATAAGAGAAGTGTCTTTTACTAGACATTTTAAATAGACACTTCTCCATCAGTAGTCAGATCAGGAGTACACACATAAGTGTGTCTCCCCTCATTAGTTCCAACTCAGCAATCTAGCTTTCATAGCCTTTGTAAAGATGAAAAATCGTCTTTCTTTCTATCCTTTCCCTTTTCTATTTCCCTATCCACCTCTCTCTTCTTTCACTCTACATTTTGCATCTCCCTAAATAGAAAAATAATGTAATGGTTTAAAATCTTCTAAAAATGCTAAGAAACAAGTACCATTCACCTCTACATTTCTAACAGTTTCTCAACGTTTTCCTTCCAAATACTGACAACTGTTAACATCCATTTATTATCTTTGCTTTTCCACAGGAAACACGTTTCAGGATAAATCACGCAACATGAAGCACTTTTTTCTGAAATCTAGCAAGTAATTGCAAATTATATTTC
Organism: Spilogale gracilis; assembly: GCA_004023965.1. Taxonomy (NCBI): domain Eukaryota; kingdom Metazoa; phylum Chordata; class Mammalia; order Carnivora; family Mephitidae; genus Spilogale; species Spilogale gracilis. Next base: position 4,324 of record PITA01026267.1, read on the forward strand.
CACTATGTTTTCATTTCAAATGCACTATATGTTAAATAAACATTAACGGCCTTTCCTGGACTTTTGGGGAGCAAGAACTGTATCTTTCATTCCATGTGCCCTCCTTCCCATGTGTCTTGCATTAGTGATTTGCATTTGGTAGGACTTCAGTTAATATTTGTAAATTTGAATTAATATTTTTCCTGTGGCTAAATGGGTTTAGTTCCAAAAAAATTACCTACAACTGAATTTTAGAACACAAACTACTTACAAATAGACATATGCTATATGTGCCAAACCTTGCCTAAAGCAACAAGAGTGGTGGCAAGGGGACAAGCATACATAATGTCTCCAATTCAGGGGTTACAAATCAAATGAAGGAGGACATAAAGGTTAGGACCTAGGGAAAAAGACCAACATGTCCAGTGGTTGCCCCTCAATGCCAAATAATCATAGCTATGCAAGAACGCAAGCCTAGCATGGTTGAGTCCTCCTATTTTTTAAGAGAAATTGGAAATTCAAGTGATATCTCAGTTTTAAAATGTTGACTATGAATGCAGTCTTCTTAAATGGGAATGGAGAGAGGTCAAAAGCAACAGAAATGTTCATCAAAGTCTTTTCTACAGATTTGTCACCTCTGCCCTAAGTAGGCATGAAGATTTTTGAGGAAAGGAACTATTTTGTAGCTCAGCTTGCTGCCTGTCACCCATCTAAATGTGGCCCTCGGACATTTCATAGGTGGTGGGGAGATAGAATTGCTACCATCCTTCTTAAAGGCTTAGATTTAAGGAGCTACATTAAATTCTATAAATTACATCATTCAGTAGGAGCTACACCCCTATCTATGTATCTATAGATACCAAGTACTTTCCTTAATGGAATAACCATTCAGACCACCTGAGATGTCCCCAGCAAGCAATCTACATGTATGTTCTATTATTACCTCACAAATACTCAGCATTGTAGAAGGCTGTCCTATTTTTAGCTCTTTCATAGATTATTCAGGAAGAGTTGTAGACCATCTGTGAAATTTGACTAACCATTCTTCAATTCTCCCAAAGCAGTGGATTCCTTTTGGTGTACTTCTGTCTTTTGGAAACTTTCCTTCCTGTTCTGTTTCATTTAGCTGGAATCATCCTGGATGAATAATCTTTAAAATACCAGTGTGTGTGTGTATGTGTGTGTGTGTGTGTGTGTGTGTGCGCACGCGGGGGGTGGGGGGAGGGCTCATGGGTTTGCTTGCAGCCACCACTGTGGGGCTGGAAACTGGTTTTAAAACTTGTCCTGAAAACCAGGGTCATAAACTCAAATGTAATTATTTATCTTCCTCTTAAACGAGAGAAAAGCTTTTTTAAAGCTCCCTAATGCATTTATTGGCTTTGCCCTAATGGAAGTAATTTGAACATATCCCTAAAGCATTCACCCTGTATCAGGCAGAACGTGGTTCTGGGATTGGGCGCAAGCCTAAGTACAGCGTGCTTTGGTGCTAAACTACATTGACAAGTAAGAAGGTGTCTTCCTCCCTTCTGTTCCAAGGAATAATGTAATATTGATACATATTCCACCCTCCCCTAGCATTTTCCTTTCACAGGTCCTAACCTGTTTTCTTAAACTAACCCCTTTTATTCTGGGGGAGGGCAGAGGACAACCCATTTTGGTTTGTTTGTTTGTTTGTTTTTTAATTTTCCAGCACATGTAAGCAAATGAGCCAGAGTGAAGAAAATTTTAGTGGGAGATCTTTTGGTCTCTGTGGGAGATCAGGCAGCTCTCCAGCTCTCAGTGGTTGTTCTCATCCTAACCTCCCGCTCGCTGGAGGATTCCTTTTAGATTTGGGGGTTGCTTTCACATCAGTGATATTATCCGATGTTTCTGGCTGTTCTGTAAGTTTGGGAATCAGAAGAGGCACTGATTATATCCCATTAACAGGTAAAGAAAAGTTGAAGACCAGAGTTAAATGGTGGTGGAAAGAGGACCAGAAATAGTTCTCCTGAATCACCCCGATGATCTCCTTTGCTATTTGTGGCCGCCTTTCCTAGACCAATCCAGCTGCAGTCAGCATACTCCAGCTTGAAGTTTGTCCTTTTCATTACCTGGAAGGATCCTCACATGGAGGGCTGTCTTCACGTCATTCAACATCAACTCAGACGCCACTGTGCAAAGAGACCTTTCGTGATCATTCTGCCTAATGTCACTCACTCCCACTTCTCCGCCACTCACTGAATCACAAGGTATTTTCCTCTTGATAGCACTAAAATTATCTTCTCTATTCACTTTTTAACCACAGGTGTATGTTTTCTATCTTCCCTCATACTAGAAGGTATGTACCATGAAAGCCAAGAGGATGTCTCTCATGTTCATTTCTGGGTCTCCAAAACTTAAAATAGTGCATGGCGACTTTGAAAATATTCAATAATTATTTGCTAAATAAATGACTTCCCAATAACTCGAATTATTGTACATTTTAATCAGTAAAAAAAATCATAATAAATGGAAAATGTGTTGTATGAGAAATCAGAAGATGGGAACTAGTAGGAGTCCCCACTATTTAAAAGTGGCCACAGCCTGACACATGGGTTCTTAAATGGCAGTGTATGGTTGAAACATTCTAGGCCATATGCATTATTACTTGTAGCTTCCCCTTGAACTCTCAGGTCTCATCAACCAGTTCTCTTCCTAAGTTAAGCACATTACCCTTTCCTTACAGTGAAAAATTCTAGTGATGCCCATTCGTAACCAAAGAGAAAAGAAAATAGCTTTGCCCAAATCATTGGCTCAAATATTACACACTAAACTTGACCACGAGGTCACATATTTCCCTAATTCTTAAATCTCAGAGTCCTGATCCTAGCTAACTGTAGAAAGCCCAATATTTTTCCAGGTTTCCTTGTCCACATGTCTCTAGGAATCTCCAGAAAAACTTTGTATGATTCTCATGTCTATCCTACCTGTGGTTCACTACTGAAGCCGTCTAGCTGGCCTTATGCTACTGCTCTGTTCCTCCACAGATTTCCTCTTATCATCTGAAATCATTTTCTGTCTGACTGCTGTTGCCTACCACTGAGACATTTTACCTCTACTCTGGTAACAGATCTTACTTTCAGCTCTCCATGACTCTGGAGACCAAGATGTAGCTCTTAGCATGTGCTGGAGACAGGAGAAAGCAGACAAGAATAGTAACAATAAAGAACTTAAAGGCAATATAAGTTATGGCTACTCTCAGAATTCACAAAGTCTTCCTCTGGAACCTTCATTGATTTCTTCTCTTTACAGTTTCTTTCTTTTTGCTTACTTCGGGTTTGCTTTATTCTTCTTCTACCTTCTTCAAGAGGAAGCTTAAATAATTGATTTTAGACCTCTTTTCCAATGTAAGCTTTTAAAGACATAAATTTCCCGTTAAGCAGCACTTTAACTGAATCTCACTAATTCTGAGATGCTGCATTTTCATTCAGTTAAAAATACTTTCTAATTTCTCTTGTGATTTCTTCCTTTATAAGTTAATTAGAAATGTGTAGCTTCATTTTCAAGTATTGGGGGATTTTCCAGATACCTTTTTTGTTATTTATTTCTAGTTTAATTTCAAAATCTTTTAAGTTAGTTGAGGTTTATTCTATCTTCCAGAATAGTCTATCTTGTTGAATGTTCAAATTGTACTTTCAAAATTGTCCTGTAGCTGGGTGAAGTGTTCCATATGTGTTCCACATATTCAATTAGGTAAAGTTAGCCAATCGCATTGTGTTCTAAATAACTATCAATATCCAACTGCTCTAATAAGAAGAGCGTTCTGAAATATACTATTATTTTAGATTTGTTGATTAATTCCTTCCAATTCTATCACTTTTTATTCCATATATTTCATAATATCTGTTATTAGGTCCATACATATTTAGGATTATTAAGCTTTCCTCATAGATGCATTTGTTCATTATTTAAAAATCCTCTTTATCTCTTATGACTCTTTGTTCTGAAGTTATCTTTGTCTAATGATATACTAATTTATATTTCTTATACTGCTTTTATGCTATATCTCTTTGTGTCTTTTCATTTTTAACCAATCTCTTTCTTTCTTTTTTAAAGATTCCATTTATTTATCTAACAGAGAGAAAGAGCAAGAGTTGGGGAGGGCAGAGAGAGAGGGAGAAGCAGACTCCCCACTGAGCAGGGACCCCAATACCAGACTATATTCCAGGACCCCGAGATCATGACATGAGCCAAAGGCAGAGGCATAACCTACTGAGCCACCCAGGCACATTTTAACCAAAATCTTTTTATGTAGTTAAGTTGTCTCTTATAGACGGCATATTTTTGGGTCTAACTTTTATCAAGTTTGACAAAAATTTCTGCCTTTAAATTGGAGTGTTCAGAACATTTTAGTGAATGTAACTATCAATAGGTTTGGTATAAATCTACCATGTTCCTTTTAGTTCTGCATTTATCTCTTCTCTTCCTTGTATATTTCCCCCCTTTTTTCTGCCCTCTTTCAGGATGGGTAGGCTTTATGACTTTATCTCCACTATTCATTAATTAGGTCCACATTTTATTTTTATGTTTTAGGCTGGCTGGCCCTATAGTTTACAAATGAATCTTTAACTCATCATAGTCTACCTTCAAATATCATACCACTTCACAAAGAATGTTAAAACCTTACAGCAGTATACTTTTAAATGCCAATTGAGTACTCTGTGCTATTGTTGTAAATCATTGTACTTCTACAAAAATTATAAATCCCACAACACATTGTTGTTAATTTAGTTTAAAAGAGTTTAAAATTTATGTTCCCATTAAAATTTTTTGAAACAATGGGGATAAAAGTCATATGTCTATACGCATATTTACTACATCTAACATTTTCATTCTTTTGTATAGATCCAAATTTTATCCGGTATATAATTTCAGCCTGAAGAACATACTTGAACCTTTCTTATAGTGAAGGTCTTCTGCCAATAAATATGCTAAGCTTTGGTGTTTCCAGAGGGTCTTTATTTTACCTTCATTTGTGAAGAATCAACTTAGTGAATATAAAATTCTACATTAACACTATTTAATTTCAGCCCTTTAAAGATGTTGTACAGCTGCCTCTGGCTTACTTCATTTCTTACAAAAATTCAGTGATATTTCTTATTGTTAGTTCCTTTATATAATGTGTCCCTTTTCTCTGGATGTTTTTAAGATTTCTCTTTATCACTGATTCTTTGCAATTCAGTTATGATATTGCCTTGAGGTGTGTGTATGTGTGTGTTTTCTGAGTGGTGTCTATTTACCCTCTTGAATCTGTGAGTTAATAAGTTGCATCAAATATAGAACAGTTTTGTTATTATTTCTTCAAAATATTTTTGTTCTTTCCCTCTCTTCTTTCTGAGATTCTACTTATAGTTTTGTTAGACCACTTGTTGGCCCACTAATTCGGAAGCTCTGTTTACTGCTTTCATGCTTCTTTCTTTCTGTGCTTCCTTTCGGCTAATTCCTATTGCTAAATCTTCACATTCATTGATCATTTCTTCTGCAGTACTTAATATAGTAGTAATACCATCCAGTGAAATTTGAATTACGAATATTTTTCACCATGAAAAATCCCATTAGTTTCTCCTTTATATCTTCCTTTTATCATCTGGCCATACCCATGTTTCCTCTAAATACTTGAGCATATTGGACATATTTATAGTGGACATTTTAATGCCCTTTTCTGGTAATTTTGGCATTTCTGTCATTTTTATGCCTTTTAATTTTTACTTTTTTTCTCATTTGGATTTTTTATTTCGACAGAACCATCTCTCCTCCCCCACTAATATAGAAGAAACATAAACCCTTGAAAAGGGAGACAAATATGCTTTGCACAGCAGCTTGTGGAACAATGCCCAGCTGTGGGAAGAAAAAAAAAAGGCAAAGAATTCAGGATACAGAGAGGTCAAAGCCCCTCATCCATTAAAATGATGATATATACCTTCAACTATATACTTCCTCCTTCCTCAGGCCAGGAGACAGAAGGCCATTAACCTATAGTACCTTTGGCCCAACAGTGAACCCTGCACCTCTTCATATATCTAACCCATGAACACAACCAAAGGATTATTCATAGTCAGACAGTGTTTCCATATAGGGCTTTCATTCCTCTTCTTTGTGTCCCCACATTCATCAACTGAGCCTTCATGATTTGTTTTGAAGTGACATTTTTACTGAGATTGAGAATGTGAAATTTCTTGACCAAATTTTAATATTCCATGGGCAAGTAAAAGGGTATGTGATATTTTCTGCTCAGCACCCACTCCCACAGCTCCTTGAAGTTCTGTCCATCAAAAGGCAGGAATACCCTGAACAGTGTATATAGGATGACTCTTGGGCTCCACTCATACACCTCTGGCCCATGGTATATTTTTGAACCTAGAAAAATTCTAGGGCAGCATGGTGGAGTGAGGCGGGTTGTTCTCAGAGAAGGTGTCTAACTTGCTGCAGAATTCATTCCTGAAATAAAACTTTGCAATCTTAATGTTCATGTGAGCATCAACATAAAGTTTTATGCCTTTATGTATCTGTAGACAATATCTTTTGGTGACAGTTCTGTGTATCACTGACAAAGTTTCCTTCAGGCCTCTTCCTCTTTACACACTGCTGAAGGAATTCCACTGAGTTTTATCAATGATCTTCTCAGCCACCTCTTTTCCAGATGGGATGTGTTAGACTAGTGTATCTTTTACCAAGATATCATTGCTCATGGTCTCAAGGAGTCAAGGGTCTCATGGGTCTCCTCAGCAGAGATGGGTCTCCTCAGCAACATGGGTCTCCTCAGCAGAGATGACAGAGAGCCCTGGCAACATTATGGACTTACTCTTAAGCTTGGAGTTAAGATATCCAAAAATCAGCTTAAAATTGACCTAAGTTGATGAGAGGCTTTGTCCAATTTACTTGAATAGAAAATCATTTCTAAAGCCCATCTAACAAACTGATCTTTTAATGGAATCAAGACACAATGTCAAACAAAAATAAAAATAAACAAAAGAAATAAATTAAAATTAAAAAGACTGGGAAGAAATAAGTGTAAAAATGAGAAAAAGGGGGAAAATGAGAAAATGAAGAGTGAATGAAAAAGAAAAATTAACAACAAACAAATATGATACATTTTTAAAATCCACAATGATAAGAAAGAAAGCTAACTTTGATCAATGTCCCTCAAGTTATGAAAACCATCTTCTTAGACTGGGAGGGTCAAAAACCCAGGTCAAAATATTAAAAATCATATCAAGCATCTTTTCCACCCATAATGGTATGAAACTAGAAATCAAACATAAGAAAAAATCTAGAAAGAACACAAATATATGGAAACTAAGTAATATGTTACTAAACAATGAGCAGGTCAACTGAGAAATGAAAAAGGAAATTTTAAAAATATATGGAAACAGATGAAAATGAGAATACGATGGTCCAAAATCCTTGGAACACAGCAAAAGGATTTCTAAGAGGGAAATTCATATCAATACAGACCTACCTCAAGAAATGAGAAAAATCTTAAATAAACACCCTAAACTTACATCTAAAAAGGCTGGAAAAAGAATAAAGCCCAACACTTGCAGAAGGAAGACAATAATAAAGGTTAAAGCAGGAATAAATAAAGTAGAAGATAAAAAGCAATTTAAAAGTTCAGTGACACCAGAGAAATAACAACTGATACCACAGAAAGAGAAGTATTATAAGAGAATACCATAAAAAAATTATATGCCAATATACTGAAGAACATAGAAGAAACGGACAAATTCCTAGAAACATATAATCTTCTAAAACTGAAACAAGACGAAATAGAAAATTTGAACAGAACAATTACTAGTGATGAAATTGAATCAGTAAACAAAAAACTAACAAAAAAGTGTCAGGGTGAGATGCCTTCACAGGTTAATTCTACCAAATATTTTAAAAAGAGTTAATACCTACTCTTCTCAAGCTATTCCAAAAAAATAAAAGAGGAAGGAAAATTTCCAAATTCATTCTATGACGTTATCATTACCCTGATTCTAAAACAGACAAAATACTAGAAACCAGACAAAAATACTAAAAACTAGAAACCAGACAAAAATACTAAAAGCAGGGACATCTGAGTGGCTCAGTTGGTTAAGCATCTCAGTTGGTTAAGCATCTGCCTTCATGATCAGGTCATGATCTTGGTGTGCTGGACTCGTGCCCCACATTGGGCTCCCTGCTCAGTGAGGAACCTGCTTCTCCTTCTCCTCTGCTGCCCTTCATGATCTCTCTTGCTATCTCTCAAATAAGTAAATAAAATCTTTTTTTAAAAAAAAGCAAAAAGAAAAGGAGAGAAAAAGTTACAGAAAAAAATACTGAAAACAAAACAAAACAGAAACTATAGGCCAATATCTCTGAACACAGATGTAAAATCCTCAACAAAATATTAGCAAATTAAGTTCAACCATACATTAAAAAAATCATTCACCATCATCAAGTAGGATTTATTCCAGGGATGCAGTTGTGGTTCAGTATTTGCAAATCATCCAATGTGATAAACAACATAATCAAAATAAAGATAAAAAAGATATGATCATCTCAATAGGTGCATAAAAAACATTTGACAAAATGCAAAAGCCATTGATGATAAAAATTCTGGACAGGTGGGTTTAGAGGAAACATATCTCAACATAACTGAGACCATATGTGAAAATTCCACAGCAAACATCATACTCAATGGTGAAAAAGTGAAGGGTTTTGCTCTAAGATCAGGAATAAAATAAGGATGTGCATTCTCCCCACTTTGATTCAACACAGTATTGGAAGTCTTAGCTGCAGCAATCAGACAAAAATAAATAAATAAATAAATAAATAGCCTCCAAATTGGTAAAGAAGTAGAACTATAATTATTTGTACATGACATGAAACCATATGTAGAAACCCTCCACCAACAAATATTGTAACTGATAAATAAATTTAATAATGTTGCAAGATTCAGGGTGTCTTGGTGGCTCAGTTGGTTAAGCATCTGCCTTTGGCTCAGTTCATGATTTCAGGGTTCTGGGATTGAGCCCCACATTGAGTTCTCTGCTGAGTGAGAAGTCTCCTTCTCCCTCTCTCTCTGCTCCTCCCCCAACTCATCCTTTCTCTCTCTCTCTAATAAATAAAATTTTAAGTTATAAGATACAAAATCAATATATAGAAATCTGTTGCATTTCTATACATTAAAAACAAAGTAGCAGAATGAGAAATTAAGAAAAACAATCACATTTATAATCACACCAAAACTAAAAATACCTAAGAATAAATTTAATAAGGAGCTTAAATATTTGTACTCTGAAAACTATAAAACACTAGTGAAAAAAATAGAAGCGGACCCAAACAAATAAAAAGTTATTCCATGTTTATACTGGAAGAAAAATATTGCTAAAATGTTCATACAACAAAAAGCAAGCTACAGATTCAATACACTCTGTATCAAAATACCAAGAGCAATTTTCACAGAACTAGAACAAATATAAAAATTTTGAACTACAAGAGACCCTGAAAAGCCAAAGCAATCTTAAGAAAGAACAACAAAGTTGGAGGTCTCACAATCCCAGATTTCAAGATACACTACAAAGCTATAGTAATCAAAATAGCATAGTACTAGCATAAAATTATACATAAACAATGAATCATGGAACACCACATCAAAAACTAAATATGTACTGCATGGTTACTAAAATAATAATTAAAAAATTAAATACACACACAGATCAATGGAATAAAATAGATGTTAGAAATAAACTTATGCTTATATAATCAATTAATTTTGACAAAGGAAACAAGAATATACAATGAGGAAAAGACAGTCTCTTCAATAAATGGCGCTGGGAAAACTGCACAGGTACATGCAGAAGAATGAAACTAAACCACTTTCTCATACTGTGTACAAAAATAAACTCAAAATGGATTAAAGATCTAAATGTGAGACCTGAAACCTAAAACTCCTGGAAGAGAACATAGACAGTAAACTCTTGGCTATAGGTCTTAGCAACATTTTTCTATATATGTCTCTTCAGGCCAAAAAATTCAAAAGCAATAATAAAGTATTGGCACTACACCAAAATAAAAAATCTTTTGCACAGAGACACTCCCTGTAGTGCCAGGCCCTGGGCATGACATGACTTCGTCTTTATAAGGCCATTACTTTCAAGAGCTAAAGACATAAATGGCTTTTCTAATGCATAGAAATAGGCAGAGACTTAGATAAAATGCCAAGATGGAGGAATGTATTCCAAATGAAAGAACAAGATGAGGTTATGGCCAGATATCTAAGAGAAACAGATCTAAGTATCATGCCTGATAGAAATTAAAACAATAATCAAGAGTATTTGGTAGGGGTCGCCTGGGTGGCTCAGTGTGTTAAAGCCTCTGCCTTCAGCTCAGGTTGTGATCTCAGGGTCCTGGGATCGAGGCCCACATCGGGCTCTCTGCTCAGCAGGGAGCCTGCTTTCTCCTCTCTCTCTGCCTGCCTCTCTGCCTGCTTGCCATCTCTCTGTGTGTCAAATACATAAATAAAATATTTTTTTTTAAAAAAGAATATTTGCTAGGCTTGAGAAAAGAATAGAAGACATAAATGAGACCCTTAAAACAGAGATAAAATAGTTTCAAAAGAATCCATCAGAGATGAAGGATGCAATAAATGGGACTGGAAACAGGCTTGATGCAATGAACAGCAGGCCGGAAGAAGCAGAGGAATAATTACTGACTTAGAAGCTAAATAATGGAAAATAGTGAGGATGAATGAGAGAAAGAAAAACTATACAGCACAAGAACAGATTTAGGGAACTCAGTGACTCCATCAAATGTAATAACATTTGTATTATAGGAGTCCCAGAAGAAGAGAGAGAAAAGGGGGCAGAAAATCCATTTTAAAAAGTAACAGAAAACTTCCCTAACCTGGTGAATGAAACAGGCATCCAGATCCAGGAGGCACAGAGAACTCTCATCAAAATCAACAAAAGCAGGCCAACACCAAGACATATTTAACTAAATTTGCAAAATATAATGATAAAGAAAAAAATTAAAAACAGCAAGACAGAAGAAGTGAGGTACATATAAGGGAAAACCCATAAGCCTATCAGATTATTTTTCAACAGAATCTTTGCAAGCTAGAAGGGAGTGGCATTATATATTCAAAGTGCTGAATGGGAAAAATCTGGAGCCAAGAATACTCTATCCAGCAAGGCTATCATTTAGAATAGAAGGAGAGTTTCCAAGACAAACAAAAACTAACGGGTTCATGACTATTAAATCAGCCCTTCAAGAAACATTAAAGGGGACTCTTTGAGTGTATAGGAGAGACCAAAAATTACAAACACAAAAAAGGATCAGAGAAATCTCTACAAGCAATGACAAAACATGTTAAAAAATGGCAATAGATACATACCAATCAATAATTACTTTGAATACAAATGCACTAAATGTTCCAATCAAAATACATAGGGTGTCAGAACGGATTCTTTTTTAAAAAAGACTATCTATATGCTGCCTACAGGAGACTCATTTTAGACCTAAAGACATCTGCAGATTGAAAGTGAGGGGGTGGAGAAACATTTACCATGTAAATGGATGTCAAAAGAAAGCCAGAGTAGCAGTGTTTATAGTAGACAAACCAGACATTTTGTTCTTGTATTGTTTTTATCTGTTTTGGTATGAGGGTAATACTGGCTTCATAGAATGATTTTAAATTTTTTCCCTCTATTCCATTATTTGTAAGAGTTTTATGAACGCTCTCATTAATTACTTTTAATAATCACCAATGGAACCATGTCATTTTGGGCTTTTCCGTGCTGGGAGATTCTTTATTCCTAATTCAACTTTCATTCTTGTTATTGGTCTGAGAAGATTTCCTATTTCTAAGAAGATTTTCCTGTTTTGAGGGTTAAGGATTGATGATTCAGTCATGGTAACTTGTGTGTTCTTAGGAATTACCTGGGGTTTTATTTTCCTGTTATCTGATTTATTAATATATAATTGTTTATAATAATCTGTTATCACACTATGTATTTCTGTGGTATCTATTGTATTGTTTTCTCTTTTATTTCTCATTTTCGTTTTTAGTCTTCCTTTTTTTTCTTAGTTAAGTAGTAAAGCATTGCCAATTTTGTATATTTTTTTGGAAAAATTGGTGGTTATTTTCAACATTATAGTTTATTCTTGTCTCTATTTTATTTATTTTCAATTTTTCTTTGTTATTTCCTGCCTCTACTACTTTTTAGCTGTTTCTTCTTTCTCTAGTTTTTTGTGGTGTAATGTTGTTTATTTGAACTTTTTTCTTAATACGAGTATTTATAGCATCAATTTCACTCTAACATCTGCTTTGCTGCATCCCATAGGTTTTGGAATATTGTTTTCTTTTTCAGTTGTTTTGAGACACATTTTGATTTGCCATTTTATTTCTTATTTGGCCTATTGTTTATGTAGCAGTGTGTTGTTTAATATTTACATACTAAATATTTAATATTTATATGAAAAAAGTAATGAGAGAGTATATCTAGATATATCTGGACCATTTTACTCCCTCACAGGAAGGCAGCCTTTCTTCCAGGAGTGACTGGCAGGTGGCAAGTCCATTCACTTCAGGGAAATCTTCACCGGATCCCACAGAAATTTACTCTTAACATCTGCATTTCCTCATCTCTTGACATGAGCAAAAACAGACCATATCAATATATTTTCCAAAGTCTGCTTTATTTATTCTGGAAAACACTGCATGTAATATTTCTATAACAAAGTCAATCCAATTCCTTTGAGGATCCCACCAACAGCAAACACATACTTTCAATCTTCGGGGTATTTCCTTTAGACCTCTGACCAATTTATAGGACAAGAACTCATATCCGTCTTCAAGTATGAACAATATTTTTCAGAGATGAATCAATCTAAGTCTTAACATGAAAAATATATTTCATAATGTGATCCGATGAGATGCTAGCTAAAATGGAAACGGCTTTTTTCTATTATTATGAAAAACTATTCAACATTTGGATCCACATTGTCTTGAATTTCTCTATTTTCAAATTTGGCTTTATCTCTGAAAAACTTCAAGGTTTATCAAAGTGGTCTTTCAGTGCAAATAACACCTGTATAATCACTTTATGTCCCCAAACTATATAAAAACATAATCAGAGAACAGTCTGATGCTTTTAAGTTGTTGTTCTTTCAGAATCTAATATCTGCATCAGTTTTAGAGATTCACAGGGCTTATTCTAAGCCCTAAGTAAAATTACATTTCCTCCCCTCCTCCAGAACTCTCTATGAAAGGGAATCTTTTCAAAGTTAGTGACCTAAGAAAGACTGTCCAGTCATGAGATGGAGTCATATGAAGGTTTCTCCCTCTCCCTCAGATATTGTCCCGGTTTCTGTTGTTTGGTTCAGAGATATATACATCACCTGGATCTAATTACACTGCCATGTAATCAAGTTTGGGAATCACACATGTAGATGCATGATATTGAGCAAATATTCAGATCTCTCTTTCTCATGTACAGAGTAACAGTGTTGCACAGTTCATGGGGCTGTTTTAAAATAACATCAGATTATTTTAAAGAGACAAAAAGATAAACATATATCTGTTTTTTGTGGTGTTCTTAATTTAGTTTTATTCAGTGTGATATTCATATATTCTTGGCATATATATGTTCTAAAAACCATGTGAAAAATGTATCATAAAACCAGCTCAGATGGAAGGTCTTTATAATTTTTAATTCGGGGTGCCTGGGTAACCCAGTGGGGTTAGTGTCTGACTCTTGATTTCATCTCAGGTTCAGCTCAGATTCTGATCTTAACCCTGCATGGAACTCCAGGCTGGGCAAAGAGTCAGCTTGCAATTCTCTCTCTTCCTCTCTGTATGTCCCTCTGTCCCATTTTCTCTCTCTCTCTCTGAAAAAATTAAAATTACAAATTAAATTTTTAAAAAATTAAGTCTTCCCTCATCTGGGGAAGGTTTCTTTTTCCCTTAAAGAAAATTACCAGGTAGGAGAGATAGATGTGGAGAAAATAGACTTGATTGTGTTGCTATGTCCTAAGATTAGAGCTTGGTTGTAATCTCATAGGAGATAAAAGTGTCTTATTAAACAAAAGAATGAATCTTCACCCCTTCTATGACCAATAGCCTCTTCCATTTCTGAATAAAGAAAGGATGCTATCAGGGAATAATTCCACCATCAATTTCTCCTATTTCTTGAATACTTTTCCCCAAAAGACCGATGCCAGAATAAGTCTTGAAGATGGCCCCCGGTAATTCCTGTCTTCTGGCGTTCACACACTTGTGGAATCCCCTCCCTTGGACGTGTGGGTTTGATTCAGTCATCCACTTCTAAGAATGGAATATGGTGGAATGACAATGTCACATTTGAGGTTATGAAGAAATTGTATCTTCTGCCTTGTGTTCTCTCTATTTCTCCAGGAGTCCTTTGGAGCTGCTTCCGGCAAGGACCTGAGGCTAACCAACAAACATAGGAATGAGCTTGGAAATGGATCCTCCTGCATTTGATTCTTCAGATGAGACTACCTCTGGAAGCAACCTTGTAAGAGATCTTGAATGAAGGCACACAGCGAAGCCATGCTCAGATTCTTGGCCCAAAGAAGCTGAGTTAATAACTGTTGTTTTAAATTGTTAAGTTTTGAGGTAATTTGTTAAGCATCACTCAGTAACTAATACAAGGATCTACAAAATATTATGATAAAAATTAACTACCCCTACCTCCAAAAAAAGGTCTATAGTTCAGAAAACTTGAGCATTAGTCCTGCCTCTGTCACTAACCAGTTGATGTCTATGCAAATCTCATTTCTGTTCCTGGCTTCTGTTTCTCCATTTTTAAAAATAATTGATTGGATTGGGCAGTTTTTTAATGTCATATAATTTTATATTTTTTAGGATCCATACACTGTAAGCAATGCATATGTGTGTATAAAAACATAAAGGTCACAAAATTCTGATGAAGAAATCAAAGAATATGTATACACACACAGATATATATGCATATTTCTCAAAGGAAAAACTAGAGAGAGAGAGAATAGAGATATCAGGCTTATGGGTAGGAAGACTCAATATTGCTAAGGTACCAGTGTTCCAAAATTGACCTATAGATTCAACAGAATCTCAATAAAAATTCTAGCAATTTATTTTGTGACTATCAACAAATTGGCTCAGAAGTGTACATGGAAAGGCAAAACACTCATTATAGCCAAAAAGTATTGCAGAGGAAAGTCAGAAGACTGACATTTCCTGACTTAAAGATTTACTGTAAAGCTACAATAATCAAAATAGTGTAATATTGGTGAAAGAATAGACAAATAGAACAATAAAACAGAATAAAGAGCCCAAAAATAGACACACACAAATACAGTAAATTAATCTTTGACAAAGGCACAAAGTCAACACAATGGAGAAAGGTAGTCTTTTCAACACATGGTGTGGAATAACTGAACATCTACCTGCAAAAAAATTATAATTTAGGCTTTATGTCTCTCACAAAAATGAACTCAATATATATCATAGAGCTAAACATAAATTGCAACACTATAAAACTCCCAGAAGATAACTAGGAGAAAACATAGATGATCTTGAGTATGGAGATGAATTTTTAGATACAACAGGGCCAGATCTCTGATAGAAGTCATTGATAAGTTGAACTTTATTAAATTTAAAACTTCTGCTCTTTGAAAGACCCTGTTAAGAGTCAGAACAGAAAAATCACAGACTAGAAGAAGATGTTTGCAAAAACCATGTCTGATAAAGGACTGTTATTCTAACTATACAAAGAACTCTTAAAAACTCAACAGTAAGAACACAAATAACAATTTAAAAGTGAGAAAAATATATGAACATATATTTTACCAAAGAAGATGCGTAGATGGCAAATAAGCATATGAAAAGATGATCCACCTTATATATCTTTAGGCAGTTGCCAATTAAAACAATGAGATACTACTACACACCTGTTATGATAGCCAAAATCCAAGCCACATAATACCAAATGTTGGTGAGGATGTGGAGGAAATCTCATTTCTTGTTGGTGAGAATGAGGCAGGGTACAGCCACTTTGGAAGACAGTTTAGCAGTCTCTACAAAGCTAAATATAGTCTCACTACACAATTCAACAATCTTGCTCCTTGGTATTATCCAAATGACATGAAAATTTGTGTCCACACAAAAACCTTCAAGTGAATGTTCATATAGCTTTACTCATAACTCAAAATGTGGAAACACCAAGGATGACCCTCAATAGGTGAATGGATGAACAAACTCTGATTATGCAATGGAATATTATTCAGCAATAAAAATATGGAAGTTATCAAGCTATGGAAATATATAAAGGAATCTTAAATGCATATTTAAGTGAATCATGTCTGAAAAAACTATAAACTGTATGTGTCATATATGAATTCTATGACATTCTGGAAAAAAGCAAAACTGTAAAAAGACAGTAAAAAGATCAGTGATTGCCAGGGGCTTGGAAAAAAGAAGAAGTAAATGAACAAGTCGAGCACAGGGGGTTTTAAGGCAGTGAGACTGTGTATGATACTCTAACAGTGGATACACGACATCACACATTTGTCAAAACTCATAGAATTTATGACCTAGAATGAGCACTCAGTAAACCATGGCTTTAGTTAATAATAATGTATTTTTGTTCATTAATTTTAACAAATGTATCACACTACTGCAAGATATTAATAATTGAGGAAACTGTAGAGTGGGAGATGGATGATGAAGGGGAACTATGAAGACGTTTTCTGTACTTTCTGGTCAGTTTTGTTATAAACCTAAAATCGTCCTGAAAAACACTTCTAAAATACAGTTGATTTTATATTTTTATATATATGTGTGTGTATATGTGTGAGATATAGATGTTAGATAGACAGAAGATGATAGATAGATGATAGAAATGATAGATGATAGGGGATAGATAATAGATAGATAGATAGATAGATAGATAGATAGATAGATAGATAGATAGATGATAGATAGATGATAGATAGATAGATAGATAGATGATAGATAGATGATGGATAGATGATAGATAGATGATAAATAGATAATACATAGATAATCAGGAGCCTATGTGCTTACCTTCTGGATATAAATAAGTTTTAAATGTGTCATACCTACTAAGGATATAGTAATTAATTATTAATAAATTTGTTATATGTGTGATGTGGTGAATAAGAAGAATCCGAGGAGGGCGCCTGGGTGGCTCAGTTGGTTAAACGACTGCCTTTGGCTCAGGTCATGATTCCTGGATCCTGGGATGGAGACCCGCATCAGGCTCCCTCTGCTCTGTGGGGAGCCTGCTTCTCCCTTTCCCTCTGCCTGACACTCCCTCCACTTGTGCACTCCCTCTTGCTCTCTCTCTCTGTCAAAAAAATAAATAAATCGGCTATTAATCTGTTTAAGAATAACTGAGTAGGGAGTTGGGAAGATGGCGGAAGGCCAGGTGACCCCATTTCGGGGAGTCCCCTGAAGTGAGCTCAATTCCCACAAAAAACACTACAGGAACACTGTGAGCACCCATGAAATCAGGCTGAAATGTAATATTTCACACTTCTGGATCACATTGGGGGACAAGGAACATCGGCAAAGAGGTAGAGTGGAGTGGGAGCGATGGATCGGAGGGATATCCAAAGACAAAGGGTGCAGAAGAGGAAGCCCACAGAGGCAACGCATTGGAATGCAGTACCCCAGCACTAAAGTGCTCTGTGTTCAGGGGAACAGCAGATTACGGTCTGATTCAAAGCAAACAGAAGCAGAGTGCCTGAGAGGCAGCCAGGGAAACGGCCTCAACAACCTCTCAAGACACGTCTCCAAAGGCAAAGGAGACAAAAGCAAAAATGAACTTTTGGGACTTCATCAAAATAAAAAGCTTCTGTACAGCAAAGGAAACAGTTGACAAAACAAAGAGGCAACCAATAGAATGGGAAAAGATATTTGCAAATGTCACTACAGACAAAGGGCTGATACCCAAGATCTATAAAGAACTATTCAAACTCAACATCCAAAAAGAAGAGGAACACATCAAAAAATGGGCAAGA
This sequence comes from Spilogale gracilis, assembly GCA_004023965.1. Lineage (NCBI taxonomy): Eukaryota > Metazoa > Chordata > Mammalia > Carnivora > Mephitidae > Spilogale > Spilogale gracilis. The sequence goes on from PITA01026267.1 coordinate 22,330, forward strand.
GACATGAAGAGGCACTTCTCCATAGAAGATATACCAATGGCTAACAGACACATGAAAAAATGTTCAGCGTCACTAGCTATCAGGGAAATTCAAATCAAAACCACACTGAGATACCACCTTACACCAGTCAGAATGGCCAAAATTAACAAGTCAGGAAACAACAAGTGTTGGATAGGCTACGGAGAAAGGCGAACCCTCTTACACACTGTTGGTGGGAATGCAAGTTGGTGCAGCCACTTTGGAAAAAAGTGTGGAGATTCCTTAAAAATTAAAAATAGAACTACCCTATGACCCTGCAATTTCACTACTGGGCATTTACCCCAAAGATACAGATGTAGTGAAAAGAAGGGCCATATGTACCACAATGTTCATTGTAGTAATGGTCACAATTGCCAAACTGTGGAAAGAGCCAAGGTGCCCTTCAACAGATGAATGGACAAAGAAGATGTGGTACATATATACAATGGAATATTATGCCTACATCAGAAAGGATGAATATCCAACTTTTGTGGCTACATGAACTGGATTAGAAGAGATTATGCTGAGTGAAATAAGCCAAGTAGAAAAAGTCAAGTATCACATGGTTTCAC
>PITA01026268.1:0-22912 GCA_004023965.1 Spilogale gracilis
GACGTTCCCCATAATTGTCATGTATGAAGTTTACTTGACTCTTTGCCCTCATTGTCCTTATGTGTTTCTGTGACTTCATGTGGAGGGTATGTGGTATCGTGATGGGAGCGGTGCTTTTGAACGCAGGACTATGCCTAGGGAGATTGTTTTGAAAGAGAATAGATATTTCCAGTAAGTTCTTTGTTAAAACACTTGATAGATTTTTGGTTTTTTTAATTTTATTTTTATTTTTTGTATTGATTAGAACAATTTGATGAAAATACTCTCTTAATAAAGACAGTGAGGTCTTCAAATTTACTTGGTTGAATTTTTTTTTAACAACGAAAAGTTGTCAACTTAAAAATGCCTTCTATTTTACACAGAGAAGATGCTATTCTTCAGAGCGAGTGATCTGTGTGCGACTCTTCTTGGTAAACGCAGCAGGGACAATAGCCCGCTCTGCACAGCTCCCTCCTTGCCATCATTTGCTTGACTCTAAAAGGGCTGACAGTGAAAAGCTGTTCTGGAAGGTGTCTTTTATCCATCTTTGCTGGTGGACCTATGAGAATTACCTTCCTCCCCTTTATACATGAACCAGTGCAGCTACGTGAGAAGCTGATGGCTCCCTTGGGCTTATTTTCTTGTACTTCCAACCACAGGGACAAGGAAGCTGTGACAACCATTCAGTGGGGATTGGTGATTGTTCTTGGTTGCAAATGTCAAGGCCACTCAAAAGAGAGGGATTTATTGTGGAATACTGAATTGCTCACAAATTGTTGGGAAGGAAGGGGCTTCAAGCAAAGTCTCTAGAAATAATGTAAGAATCAAAGTGCAAACACAACGTGTATAGAGCCCCGTCTCACGATGGGCCCCAGAGGAAATGGGGCACGGCCACCAGGACTCGGCAGATCTGGTCTTTTGCCCTGCCACCCTCTCCCTGCTGTTTTTGACCCCTGGTTAGTCTCCAGCAGATTGACCCAGCTGCCTGGTCACTGGGCTATTTCTGGGCCAGTCCACCCTGGGGCTTTCCATTATGAACATGCATCTCCCTGCACTTGAACTCCCATTCCTTAAAACATCAAGACCATATGCAACCATCTCATGTAATGCATGTAATCCTTTATAAATAACGGCACATTCCCCTCTAACTAAAAGATGGGGGAACCCAAATCCCTTCAGTTTATCTCCACTCCTAGGGGTTCATGGTCTTCCTGGAAGAGTCACAAACCCATATGAAGATCATTCAAACTCGTGTCTAAGTTACAAAGATGACAACCCTCCCCAGTAGTTTCTTAAATATTTTGTTAAAAAATGAAATTCATCCCATAAATTTGAAATCTAAATGGCACTCTAAACTCCTCCAGCAAGTAGAGGGGAGCTCCATCGAGCTGCCAAAAAGGAAAAGTTTTGAAAGGCAGAGAGAGAACAGAAAAAAAGAAAATTATTGGTAAAGAGTGCATTGTTTTAGGGAGAATTGCTTCCTAAAATGAATTAAAGGGGTCTATCAGTAGACTGGCTACTAGATCTGACCGGGAAATTCCAGTTTGGCTGGTTAAAGGTCACATTTCTGGGGATGAAATACAGAGCCTTAACATAAGTCACGCCATTTGGAGCCCATGGGGTTTTTTGTTTTGTTTTTCTTTTGTTTAACAATTAAAAAAAAAAGAGTCGAGAACAGGAAATTATTTTTTTTTAATATTTTATTTACTTATTTGACAGAGAGAAACACAGCCAGAGAGGGAACACAAGCAAGGGGAGTGAGAGAGGGAGAAGCAGGCTTCCTGCTGAGCAGGGAGCCCGATGTGGGACTCGATCCTGGGTCTCCGGGATCATGACCTGAGCTGAAGGCTTAACCAACTGAGCCACCCAGGCGCCCAAAGTAAATTATATAATAGACAAATATACTCCTGACTTACACAATTATCATGAACAAGCTTCCTTAGTATTTCCCTCAGGTCTTTCTGTGTGGAATGTTCTGGAAAAGCTAAGCCACATTGCCTTGGCTCTCTTCACTGCAGGTGCCATTAAGACTCTGACTATCCGATATATTCCTGTAGAGTGGTTCTCAGAATAGAGAGGAAGGAGGACCCTGAGATCATGACCTGAGCTGAGGCAGAGGCTTAACCCACTGAGCCGCCCAGGCGCCCTAAATAGAAATGTCTTAAATGAAAATAGAAAATTAAAGAAAGACCACTTTAAAGGAAGTAAAAATGCTCTACAACAGAGCGTCTTAAACCTGATACAGCTCTCCTGCCATTTTGTTAAAATGAGGAGCCTTGAAAGTAGGTGTTAGGTGGGGACAGCCATTTCTCCTTTGTCAGAAGTTTCCAGGGAGGTCACTGATGCTCTGGCTTACAGAGAAGTTTGAGCAAAATGATATTTTCATATTAAGGACAAACAATGCTTCATTCTCATTTAGTTTTTTTCTTAATCACAAAAGCCCCTCATTGTCAAGTTATTTTTATATACATGACACAATTTCCTCATTCTTCTGTTCCTTCATCTGTTTGATGAAAATTTCCTTGTTATGAATTCAGACCTGGTGATGGTAGCTAGAAGCATATTCGAACGTATTCTGGGGCCTTCCCCTAACTGGAAAACTTCTGAGAGATGTAAAAATAGTGACCATCCCAGGTTGTCTTCCTCCCCTCCCCAACACCACCGTCACTTCTGAAAGCACATTTCCCAGAGCCCCCTTTCCTCTCTGGTTTCCTATGGAGTTGCTCAGGGAGGCTCCTTACCCTAGATCTGGAGGGCAGAGGAGGGGGACTCAGACCATCCATCAGCACCTGCAGGCATGTGTGATGAGTGAAGGCCCACAGAGTCACCTGGTGAGGAGCTGCAGAGGCCAGAGCCTCCGTGCCTCCATCCCTGGCCCTCTAAGACAGGCCTGAGAACCACGGGATCAGGCGCCTGTATCTCCAACAGTATACATTCCCTGACTTACGGGGGATCACCAAGGAATTACCTGCTTCTATCATCTGCTTCTCTTATTATTATATCCCCAGGCTTTTGAAAGAGTGAAGTTTAGACATTACTTCCCTATATGAAGCAATTTCAGCTTGGAATATCCAGAGTGGCTTCTCTTTGACTGTTCGAACCCTGGCTGGAATAACCCACATTCCTCGGCTAGGATCATGTGGGGGAGAGGAAGTCAGTCAGGGGGCCATGGAGCCTCCTTGCCCTTCTCCCAGAGCTTCCTGTGACCATAAAAGCAAGGCTGCCTCTGAGAAATTCTTGGAGCAGATGTAGGGAGTGGAGGGACATTGAGGGCAGTATAGCCTCTCACACCTGCTTCCCTGGTGGTTTGTGTTCAGGGCTATAACACTGTGGGCGGATAGTTATTACGCTGCAAGCAGAAATAGATCCCAGTGTCATCGGCCTCCAGGCTGCTGATGGTGAAGGTGAAGTCTGTCCCAGACCCACTGCCGCTGAACCGTGACGGGACCCCAGTTTGCAACTTGGATGCTTCATAGATCAGGAGCTTGGGAGCATTCCCTGGCTTCTGCTGATACCAGTCTAACCACTTGTTAACATTCTGACTGGCCTGGCAGGAGATGGTGACCCTGTCTCCTGGAGATGCAGACAGCGAGGATGGGGACTGGGTCAGCACAGTCTCGCCCTGGGAGGCTGAAACCACACAGGAGACATTAGCTTAAGGATTTGTACATAGAAGTCACCAGAATCTAGTTAGATAGGACACAGAAAACTAGTTATTTTTTAAATTTTCACACTTAATCGGTAAACCAAATTCATTTGTGGAAGGATTCCCAACGAAGAAGGAAAATCAGGGGTGGAAAGTAATACCCCCGCATTAAGCTCCTTTGTCCAAATATTCTTACCTGGAACCCAGAGGAGCAGAAGGCCAAGAAGCTGTGATGGAGTCACCATCTTGCTGCTGTTGATGGGTCCAGTTTGCTCATGCCACACATCCAAAGACTCTCTTATAAGAATTTGAGAGGCAGAAACACTTCAGGTCTAAGAGGAAGAATATATGCAAACTATGGGGCATTCATGTTGCTTAAAATACTCAAAAATTAAGTTTGTCAGAAGAATCCCCTCACTGGGCCTGACGCATCCCTGGGTGTATTAAGTCTCCCTCTTCTGGCCATGTAGAGGTTTTGAAAGCACTTACCCCATGCTTCAGCAAATACAAGGTCACCAGCGGAGGTCTGACATATGATCTAGCACAGTTCTCTGGTGGACTTTGCTTTCACCTGCAGTGAAGAGAGGTCACATCCTCAGTCTTGGCCCAGGGTTACGTTAGCTCTCTGCTCTCTGCTACAATGCATTGCATAAACACCCCACAGAGCATTCCTCCATGCCATACTCAATCAATCACATCCTGCTAATTTCACATGATGAACAAGAAATGGCAAGGACTTAGTTAACGTGCAAAAATATACATGTGCTCCAATGGGGGGATGGAAACCCTACAAAAATTCACGCGCCCACCTCCCTGGTGGCTATGTCAGGGGTCCAGATACCCGAGGAATGCGGGCACATCCTCTTCGAGGTAAAGGACAAGTACTTGCATCCTGCACCTCCAACCACTGAGGACGAAGCACCGTGTTTTGTTGAGTGTTGAGTGTTGAGACAACACATTCCACACTTGGATAAGCCACATCATTCCGTTTATTAGCTAACTTTGGAGTCACAGTTTAGAGTGGGCAGAGAGGCAGGAGGGACTCTGTATCAGGCTTAGGTCATGATGCAAGTGGCTCCAGCACGTGGGCCCTATGACCTCGCCTATCGTTTGGTGGTATGTGCATCTGTGTTTGGGAAGGCCAGTGTGGACACTCTGCAAGCCCAGGTGAAGACTCACAGCATAGATTTCTGGGGTTCTAGGGCAAGACTTGGTCCTTCTCCAAAACAACCTATTCACCTCACAACAAGTAGTTCCCAGCATAGCACAGATCTTGGTAGACCTGTTCACGGTACACCAAATAACCATGGGATGGAGCTGTTCATCCTAAACCAGAAATGTCAGACACATCAGATTTTAACATTGGCTGGAGCCCAGCAGCAGTCAACCTCAGGAAGGAGAAAATACTTTCCTTAGTATTGGACCCAAGCAGATTCAGGAGACACACTTAATTTATGGGACAAGAGTTTCAAATCTCCACAATATTCAGCACTCTTGCTCAGACACCTCTGAATGAGCTCCTATTTTCAGCCTCATGAGGGTTTATATTTAATGTATTTTGTTATTTCTGCATTCTTGCTGCTCCAGCCATGAAGGGGCTGCCTTTCTCAAAGTTAGCTAATTTACAGAGGCAGTAGAAGACTTGCCCAAGAGCATACGTTTGATATACAAGCAGACAATCCTGAGTCCAAATCCTCTCTTTCTTCCTTTCAATGAGATCAGCAGTCTGTGACGTTTCCCTCTGCCCAGATCCCCCTTCCCGGGTACCAGACGACAAGGGGCACACCTATAGTCTACAACCGGCTGACATTCTCAAACTCTCCAATCTTATGTCTAAGTAGCTTGTTGACTTTGCTTCTACATTACTTCTCATAAAACACATAGTGAAAAATACATGACCATCAGTACTTCTGTCTTCTCTTCTCACCTTGGGCCTGCCCTGTATTGCAGTGGGAAATGCTGTGACTTCTGTTTCTAGGGAAATATGAGTATAATAAGAACTTCTTACTGCATTGTAATAGTTTTCCTGTCTTTGTTTCTTACCACATCTGATTAAAGACACAGGGCCTCCCAACCAGATAGTACCTGAGAAAGAACTACAGGCTCTGTCCAGGTTCTCATAATATGTTGATGTGAGTGAAACTGGACAGCTCTCATACCATAGCCATAATGGAGGTCTCTGAAACAAGATGTTTATTTAGTAGACACTCAAAGAGCATAAATGGTCATTGGCTTAATGTGGCTGGGGAAGTGGTCTGAAGGAAGGATGCAGGTGTCTGACAGGGTGACTGTCTACTAAGAGTCTGGAAGGAGACTGGAAGGATAAAGGAGGAAAGATCAGAGGCAGGAAATGACCCAATCTAAACCAAAAAGAGATTAAGCTAAAAACAAAAGAAAACAAAACCAAAACCAACAACAACAAAAACCCATAGTATCTGAGATACATGGGACCAAACAAAAAGATTTAACATTTGTGCCATTGGAATCCTAGAAAGAGTGGGGAGAGATGAAAAATATTTTGAACAAGTAGTTGCTGAAAACCTTTTCACATTTAGCAGAACTTCCACAGCATAAACCTGAGGAAATCTATGTCAGGACACATCATACTGGGGATCCTGGGTGGCTTAGTTGTTGAGTGTCTGCTTTCAGCTCAGGTCATGGTCCCCGTATCCCAGGATCGAGCTCCACATCAGGCTCTCTGCTTGGCGGGAAGCCTGCTTCACCCTCTCTTACTTCCCCTACTTGTGTTCCCTCCTTAGCTATTTTCTTTCTGTCAAATAAACAAATAAAATCTTAAATATTTGAAAAAGGTTTACTCATTTGAAAAATGAGTAGTATTTTATTGTGTGCATATATGTGTATAACACATCTTTAACCATTTATAATGTATTAAAATTTCTGAGTACTAAAGAAAAAAAGAAAAAATATCAAAGGATGAAAGAGAGAAATCACACTTACCCAGAGAGGAAAACACCTTGAATGACAAAGGATTTCTATTCAGAAACTAGGGGGCCCCAAAAGGAAATAATGCTAACATTTTTTTCTAGATATAATTGACATAAAACATTGTGTAAGTTTAAGTTTTACACAATGTGATAATTTCATCTGCGTTTATATTGTGAAATGATCACCAACTTAAGGATATTTATTGCAACCTTCACCTCGCATAATTATCCTTTTTTTTTTAATTTATTTACTTTTTTGTGGTGAGAACATTGAAGGTCTAGTCTCTTAGTGACCTTCAGGTACAAAACAATACTGCTAACTATACTCACCATGTCGTACATGAGACCATCAGAAATTATTTTACATACAGAAGTTTGTACCCTTTGATCAACTCCTCCTTTATCTCATCCCCCAGCCCCTGACAACTACAAATCTCCACTCTGTTTCCATTTTCTATGTATTTGGCTTTTTTAGATTCCACATGTAAGTGATATTATACATAATATCTTTCTGTCTTATTTATTTCACTTAACATATTACTTTGAAGTTTCATCCATGTTGTCATAAATGGCCAAACTCCCTTCCCTTTCATGGCTGAGTAGTATCTCATTGTGTGTACATAGGTGTATAACACATCTTTATCCATTTGTCCATCAATGGACACTTAGGTTGTTTCTATATCATGGCTGTTTTAAATAATGCTGCATTGGACACAGTGGTGCATATATATTTTCAAATACCAAGACGTGGACAGGCTGGATCACAGGGTAATTCTATTTTTAAGTTTTTGAGAAAACTCCATACTGTTTTCCATAGTGGATGCATCAATTTACAACCCCACCAACAATGCCTGAGGATTCCCCTTTCTCCATATCCTCTATAGCACCTGATATTTCTTCTTGTTTTTTTTGTTGATAATTATATATTGAATTTCATCAAATCCTTTTTCTGCATCTGTTGAGACCATCCTATGAATTTTACCCTTAATTTTGTAAATGTGATAATATCATGTTGATGGTTTTATGGATGTTGAATCATCCTTGCACCTCTGGAATAAATCTAACATGATCATGGTGTGTGATCCTTTTCATGTATTGTTGAATTCGGCTTGCTAGTATTTTGTTGAGGATTTTTGCATCTGTATTCATCAAGGATTTCAGCCTGTAGTTTTTCATCTTGTGGTGTCCTTGTCCGTCTTTAGTTTCAGAGTAATTCTGGCCTTATAAAATGAATTTACTCATTTCTGCTCTTCAATATATTGGAACTTTGAGGAGAATGGATATTAGATCCCTGGTTTCTTGGTAGAATTTACCAGTGAATCTGTCTGGTCCTAGACTTTTATTTGTTTGGAGGTTTTTGATCGATTTAAGGATGGTGTAATTTATGATGAGAAGTAGTTTGTGGAAGGTATGTGAGCATATACAGCCGGTTCAAACATACTAACCATCACTGCTGTCAGTGGCTGCAAGTATTTTTGCTACAATGTGTGGATATGTTTGTGTGCGTGTGTGCATATGTATGTGTCTAATGATCCTTCCCATTTTCTGCACCCATTCCTGAAGAAGATCACTTTCTCTCTCAAGATAGTAATAAAGATAAAAATAATTGAATCCGTATTTGAAGTAAAGGATTTTTAATGACTTAAAATTTTTAAAAAAGTTTTTGACAATCTTAAAAAAATAGGAAACTTTTCCCCGGGAAAAGACTCATATTGCCATACTTGCTTGGATTTTTCCTGGTTCTTCATGTTAGGAACAGACCATTTTAAATAACAGTTCTTTTGTATTTTCTGTGATGAGATTGGGGAGGCCAAAACAAAATGGAGATACTTTCAATTTCATTAACCTTGTTGGACTGGCAGAGAGCACAAAATCTTTTGGCAAATTTTCAGTTGCAATTACCAGAAACCTCAACTTGCACTGCTTTAAATAGTAAAGGGAATCTGGTTGCTTAAGCTAATGAAAAGTCCAGAAGGTTTAAAGAAAGGTTTGATCCTGTCACCTATTATATCTCTAAGATCCAGTTTCTTCCTACCTTTCCATTTTGACTTCCATTGTGCTAGCTCCATATGAAGGGAAGCTTTACCATGGGAGCCAGCAGATCCTGGTGTTATATGTTTCTCGTCTATGGTATTCATTCCTCACATTCTATCAGGAATTCTGAGATTCTTTCCATGTGGTCAAGCTTCAGTAATGACCATGTTTGACAGATTTCTAAGGGCCACTGCAGTCAAGGAGGGGAATTTGATGAATGGATAATCCAGTGTCCTACATTTCATCCCTGGAATTAAGTTGAAAGTAGAGTACCCAAAGTAACCGAGAGCCTTGGAAGGAGAAACAGGGTAGTTTGGAGGAAAGAATACAGATGTCCTCTCTCCCATCTGTACCTGATGCTCTGAGTTAAGGATTATAGGAAGAAACAGGAAGTGCTTCCAGGACAAGTCACTATAATCTGAGGCACATGAAGAAACTGTGCTTATCTTTTCTATTCAGACACACTTAATTTTTCAAGAAAAAAAGGAAAGGTATAAAGTGAAAGATGTTTCTCCTCACTGGAAAGGAGTATTAAACATACAAAGTCTCTGATAAAACTGGGTCCAGTTCATCTTTATATATAGTGTTAGAGTATTGATTTTTGTCACTGACCTGTGTCTTAGGTATTTTCATGCTGCAGGGAAATGAGGAGGAAATGACTATTCTCTGTGATCAAGAGATGATTTGGATACTTGACAATATATGAAACTACAGTTGATGGTTTTTTTCCAGAACAAAAGCGTTAACCTGAACAGACATGTTCTCTCTTCCTCTGTCTGTTTATGCTGAAGGTTGAGGATACACTAAACGGATCTGGACATCCACTGCTCCGTTCAAGCTGAGTGATGACGCTGCACAGGGAAGGGACCTCAGAGAGCAGGAGGGGAGCAGCAGAGATGTTACCTGTTTCCTTTCTTACCCATCCCTCTCATTGAAAGAAAGTACTATGAGGTTCTGTTTGATTTATTTTATTAATTTTTTTTAGAGTGGGGTGGAGAGGCAGCAGAGAGGGAGAGAGAAAATCTTAAGCAGACTCTGAGCCCAGTGTGGAACCTGACACGGGGCTCCATCTCCCAACCCAGAGATCGTGACCTGAGTCAAAACAAGAGTCAGACACTTAGTCTGATGAGCCACCCAGGACACCTGTTTGATTTGTCTTAAGTTCTCTAGGCCTGGGAGAGTTCACGAAGCTCTTTTTTGTGGAATTCTAGAAGTACTGTTGATTTGGAGTCAGAATAGGTGAAGAACTACTCTGCAGAGCAGGGAGCTGAAGCCATTTCACCTACTGCCCCCAGGGGGAGTTGTGACGCTACAAGTGGGAAGGACCTGAGCTGCTGTTGCAGACCCTGGTTGACCTAAAGACCAGAGATAAGGGTGATTCCCATGTATGTGTTGACCCATTTTCTGAGATAGTGTTTGTGCACAGGGAACTACCAGGGGTCTGCTCTGGACATGTGGAGACGCCTTTGAGTTGTGCAAGAGCAACTTCAAATATGTGTTTAAAATTCCGAAGTACGTCTGAGATAGAGATGTAAATGTGTACACTCTATGCTCATTCTGGTGACATGAGTATATTCCATGCAATCACACCATATTTATAGCATTTCAGTTAGGTCCCGAAAGTATATACTCATAAATACATGTATTTTACTATGAAAGTGATTTATGCTTTCAGGTTGACTTTAGCTCGTTTGTAATTGGATAGTTGGTAATGAGAGTTTACATTTGGGGATTTTGCTACGTATTGCTGAGAATCATAGCTTTAAGTTGATTTCTGGGCCTCTTGTATCATACAATCACTTGTCCTGTGTGGGAGCCAGCCGCAGCAATAGTCAGGGTCCGAGGGTGAGGGAAGGCGTCGGTGCTTTTGAAATGAGGAGATCAAGCTCAAAGGTGGTGTAGGGATCTCCTGAAAACACTGTGCTCAGGGCTCTTTATTTATAGCAGAGAGTTACATATTTTTTCAGGTGGAAAGTATATGAACAAAGAGTTTCTTTAAGTGATGGATCATCAATCTTGAGTGACAATAGTGATAATAGTGTTTTTCAGGGTCCATGCAAAAACAGGATGTGACTTGTGCCCTTGAGGGTCTCACACAACAAAACAGGATGTGCCTATTTCCTTGGAGGATGTGCCTGTTATATCCTAATCTATAGAATGATTGATCACAGGCAGGCATGTCCTGAGCAACAGATGATTCCTGCAAACCCTTATCTCATTAGAACATTTTATTTCCCCCAGCATAGGGAGGTGAATGAGTGGTCACACAAACAGGAGGTTGCAATATCTAAGCTACTTATGTTAGTAAAGGTTTTACTAAATTTTAAATTAAGTATGTTGTGCCCCCACAATCCTACAATTATCATGCTTCATAAGGATTGGCGTCAGAGGATTCAAAACTGAGAACAAAGGAAAGCATTAACTTGATTATAAGTGAAGCGAGGGGAAATAGTGTCAAAGAAGTTATAATAGTTAAACAGACAAGGAACAGTGGAAACAACATTTTTTAGTGTCGATGACACTTAGTGTCGATGACACTGCAACTTTGCAGAGCTCCCTCACTTTGAGGGAGAATCATGGCGCTCCATGCCTTACAGAGGGAGCCCATATGAGCGATCGGACTGCAGGTCTGCGGCAGTCCTGGGGTGGTGTTATTTTGCCTCTTTCTTTCCATTCTATGTTCCACAGCTCACTGAGCAGGCACTTTCATACTCTCTGATGCTTTGCATAGGCTCCTTGGGTCCTAGGCTGGCTGCTGAGAGCTCTATTAATAGGGCTTCATGGGGATGGGGTCTGGGAGCATCAAATAGGTAACTAGGAGCAAGATGGTGCCACAGCCCCGACTCCTCCTCTTCCTGGCACTCTGTATCTCAGTTGAGAGCCTGAGAGGAGAAAGAATTTTATAAAATTGGCAAATGACTTTATCATGAAGTATGAATAAAACATTTCACTAAAACAGCCTGATTACTTAAAACAAATAAGGAAATCTACATTTTATTATACAGATTTTAATATATTAGTGAGGCAGTGTATGGCTATTGTCCATTTGTGATTGCAGGTATGTCTGGGGACATCATGATGACCCAGTCTCCAGGCTCCCTGAATAGGTCTGCAAGAGAGCATGTTGCCTTCAACTTGAAGTCCAGCCAGAACCATCTACACAGCTCCAACCAGAAGAACTACTTAGCCTGGTACCAGCAGAAACCTGGACAGGCTCCCAGGCTCCTCATCTATGGTGCATCCAGCAGGGCCACGGGCATCCCATACCAGTTCAGCAGCCTTGGGTCTGGAGCAGACTTCACCCTCACCATCAGCAACCTCCAGCCCGAAGATATGGGGGATCATTACTGCCAGTAACATTATAGGAGTCCCTCAAAAGTGCTTCAGCCTTGAATACAAACCTCCTCCCCAGGGCCACGGGTCACCAGCACCTTCCTCCCCACTCAGCCTTGTTTCATCCTAAGTTGTATGAGAAGCCTCTGGCTGAATCATAGAAGAATGTATGAGTCTTAAGGGAAGATTGAGTAGATTAGCCTCTTCTGTGTCTCTTATGCAAGGAGGTCATTCTGTGAAGACTGTAATGACTTGCCATGGACCCTTGTCTACACTGTTCAAGATATTTTGTATCACCTGAATCTGAATTGTCCATACAGATGGATTTATATTACTGACCTTATCCTAGCTTTAGCTGCATCTTGTGGAGAAGGGACCAGTGGGCTTCACAGCAGAATGCTCTCCTGTAACATGACACGTGGGCATTTCATGTAACCCTTTGGTCAGCTGCACAACTGGCTGCCTCAGGATGTGATTACTCAGCAGTATTAAAACTGCCCTTTGTTCAGCTAGTCCTCTCTACTTGCCAGAGGTTATTAGAAAGGGAAAATGTAAATGGAAAAAATAATATCTCAATGGATCCCAGCTGAAGTCTTGCAAAAACATTCGAGATCAACTGAGAGGGGGAAGGATTATGTGAGTTTCACAGAAGCTGTGTAGACCTCACAGTGGAGGTGACTTCATCATTCTATCTCTGACAGTAGGACTGGATTTAGGTTCTAAGACTCCGAGGATAATCCTATATTTCTCGTTTCTGCTGTATGAAAAAAACTCTTGCATATTCTTCTAGATTATTTGGAATGTATCATCCCTGCCACAACCTAGGCTCTGCTATGAAGATTTACCCATTCTCACTACATGGATCTAGATCCATCCATAAGTGTGGAAGTGAATTGGATGCTTACTGAACATGTAGACATGCTTCATCCTTAAACATCTGAATACCTTAGGCCTTCAGCTTCCACCTTTCCTTGCGCTTCATGGAAAACTAGAGTAACTCCAATCTACTGGCTATAGAGAAACAGTGTGTGCAACTATTGTCATTCTAGACTACTCAATAGGACTTCAATAGAAGACGCAAAAATTGTATTTGATGTTTTGGTGAAAAGATAGTATTTTTCTCCTGTTGGTTGTACAGAAAGTGGCTTATCAGCCAATTTCCCAACACGAAGGAGCACATTACTGACAAACTGAGGACAGCAAAGCTGTTGTGGAAACCATTTGATCTTACTTTGAGTCATGACTCAGTAGACACTGAAATGCACTATGTCTCCAACACTGTTACTTGTACTAACAGCATTCTATGTGATATCTAAAATTTGGTTCCCCATTATGAAGTAACCTCCATGGGGCAGTAGATTCTAGATAAACAGGTCTCCTTGCTCTTTTTTGGTTGTATGTCCATTACGTCACAAACCTGAAGTGTGTGTTATTGTGCATTATTGCCCATGTTGATTGCCCATTACCACCATTATCTGAAGTGTGTGTTATTGCATCTTTCAAACACTAGAGAAGCTCTCTCCCTGAGCCAGAGGGAAACGGGCAGCCCAGTAGCATGAGCGAAGCATGGCATTGCCCCTACTCAGCCCTCCATGTTGTAACTAATGTGTGTGGGCACTGGGGCAATGACCTTTCTTGCAGACAAACAGCTGCAGGCTTAGATGTGTGAACTTCCTTTGTATTATACACAGCTTTCACTAAAGTAAGCCAGTGTGGCTCCTTTCAGTGTAGACACAATGGGAAAGTAGACCAATTGACACAAAAGAGCCTCCCTGCCCAACTGGCCTGTGAGATTATGTCCATGGCTGTGACCATGTGGGGAGGTGGCAGTGACCTCTTAGAGAGCACTAAAGAATAACATAGCAAGTCTGCCTATTGTTGATGGCTGGTGTGTAGACAGTGTAGGACCTCCAATTCTCTGTGCACACCCGGGGTGGGCCCTGGGTTGGAAGCTGGTTGACAGGTATCCTGAATCAAGCCTCAGCTCTTATTAGTTCCAAAGTTAAGTGGTCATTTTCTCTTTTGTTTTTGTTGGAGTTGGTGATGGTTTTCTTTATGTAGAGATTCTGCCAAAGATGTTGTTTTCTTAGCAAAGAAAATATGTTGAATGAAAAAAAAAAAGATAAAAGGATATGACAATAAATCCATTAAGTCTTTTCAATGAAACCCAAATGGCAATATTCCAGGACTACAATATTTAAACAATCCTAAGAAGGTTGTTATTAGTATTTTCCCTTGACTATTCAGAATAGAGTATCTCATCAGTTTATTTTCAGTTGATTTCTTATACCCTTTTAACCTCTAAGAAATATTTTCAGATATTGGTCATTATTTTCCTTTCATAGGTGAAGAAATCTAATACTAATGCTATCACTCTGTCCAGTGTCTTCGGGACATGATACCCTTGCTGTAGTAGAACAAGGGGTTCCCCTGTTTGAGCTTTCCATGACAAAGTCGTAATGATAGCAAGTTAGATGTTGGTTGGTCACTATGAATGGGAGCCTGTGGAGTGACCCCTCCACCTGGGAGGGCTTTGGGGGGACATGGCGTTGGTTTCCAGGACTGAGCAGATGGAGAGTCCCAGGCTTATCCACAATGAGGTCAGTTCCTTGATTAGTGTCTGTTCCCAGCCTTCTCCAAGGTTCCACACTCAGCCCTCTCACCCTTTCCAGGTCCTGAGGACATGTCAGAACTTCATTTAAAGGCCTTTTACTCAGTGGGGCCAATTTTCCCTGCACAACTTAACCAGGCCACACTTTTTCATTCTTTTATAGTCCCATGGCTTTCTCTTCCTGACAATAATCACAACTTGAAATACATTATTGTGGTAACTGTAGGGATTAAGAGTGTTTCTGGGGGAACCTGGGTGGCTCAGTCATTAAACATCTGCCTTTGGCTCAGGTCATGATCCTCGAGTCCTGGGATCAAGCCCCACACGAGGCTCTCTGCTTCGCAGGAGTCCCGTTTCTCCCTCTCTCACTCTCCCTGCTCGTGTTCCCTCTCTAGCTGTGTTTATCTCTGTCAAATAAATAAGTAAAATCCTAAATAAATAAATAAATAAATAAATAAATAAATAAATAAATAGTTTTCCTGAAATAACCCATATCTTAATGGTAGGAAAGCCCTGGGCATTCCCCCACATGATATCTCAGCAGACTAGAAGGCAAAGATTCAATAAATTGGTCCCCAACTCTCTTGGAACATGCTTGAGCTGCACTTGGAAATTTCTGGTGACCCAAAGTCCCACAGATTGTCTGAGAGCAGGTGTCCCCTTTGAGCACAACCTCAAGCTCTTCTGAGCTGATTTGCATATTGTATCATTTTGTATCATTAGACAGAACCCCAGGCTGCTCTAAGCATCCTTAAAGCAGCTCGTAAGGGCCCCCGAGGATCAGCCTCCAGTCCATTTCTCAAGGTGGGATCTGGGGCTCCCCTGTTGTGGATCCTGCTGCCCTGGGTTCCAGGTGAGAGGGGGGCACACGGAGAAATGGTGGGCAAACTCACTGTGGCCATAATGCTTGCCGTGTCACTGGGTTCTTGGTGGCTGGAATTCAAACATTTGGTGTGGGTTTCCAGTTGCCCAGTTACCTTTCATTTTCTGGTTCCTCAGAGGGTTGTCCATGACTTTGACCACAAGGGTCGTCAGTGCTGTGGGCTTCCATTGGGATGCGCTCAGCTCCTCTGTTAAATTTGTTGTGTTTCTCGTTCCAGGCTGCACTGGGCACAGTGTGCTGGCCCCGTCTCCAGCCTCTTTGACCGTGTCTCCAGAGCCGAGGGCCACCATCTCATGCAAGAGCAGTCAGAAAGTCAGTGACATTCCAGGCTTTACCCACTTTATTACATGGTGTCAACAAAAATCAGGGCAACTTCTGAAAATCCTGATTTATAAAACATCCAGTCGCGAGTCTGGGGTCCCAGCCAGGTTCAGTGGCGGTGGGTCTGGGACTGAATTAGTGTCACCGTTGATCCTGTGGAGGCTGGCGATGCTGCCAACTATTACTGCCCACAGAGTAAGGAGACTCCTCCCACAGTGCTCTGGGTGTAAACAAAAACCTCCCCAGGCAACTGCTCAGTCATCTCAGTGAAAAAACAGCCTTCAACTGCCTGAACTGTTAGTTATGTATCTTTCAGATACAGGCTGATCTTCTCACATTAATTTGGATTTTTATTCTCTCTTATTTGCTTGAGCTCACACAAAGAAGATATCTGTAGTTGTGCAGCAACTTAAGAGTTGTGATATAGTTATTTTTCATTTTTTGACGAAGGTTTTTCTTTCCTTTTTTTTTTTTACATCTCTAAGTACGACTGAGGAGTTTATTAGTGATCTTATTACTATTTAGCTTCTTCTTTTTTTAAATTTAAATTTATTTTTTCAGTGTTCCAAGATTCATCGTATATGCCCCACACCCAGTGCTCCATGCAATATATGCCCTCAGTACCTACCACCAGGCTCTCCCATCTCCCCACCCCTTCCCTCGAGGACCCTCAGTTTGTTTCTGAGTCCAAAGTCTCTCATGTTTCGTTGATGGAGGTTGTTCTATCTTTGTGTCTTTTTGCCCCAGATCAACATCCTCAGTTCTAGGTATATTTATTTGTCCTTTTCTTCGTGTCCAATTTTTATGTCTTTTCTCTAAGATACATTCCATAGGATGGCAAGGGTATTTCTTGTCTTCTTTTTCTTTCTCTATTGTTTGGTCATTGTAGGGATTGGTCTCCGGAAGGTTGAGTGTGCATGGTGACAAGAAATTAAGGGTCAGTTTTCACTTCCCTCTCCACCCCTACTTTCACCTCCCTTGGGCTTCTGTATCCTCTGCAAAGGGAGCAGGGAAACTGACAAATAGTGCTCTGTAACATGTCCTTCTGCTCAGATTCCCCTTATTTTCTAAGTTTGTAATCCTGTCTCAGCACACAGGAAATATTATTGTTGTATTCATTTCTTATTTTTCCATAACAAATTACTACAGATGTAGTGGCTAAAACAACACACATGGATCATCCCGCATTTCTAGGAGTCAGGTGTATGGACAGGGTTTAGCTGTAGTTAGTTAGTAGTTATGATTTGCATTTTCTAATAATTCGTGCGATTGAACGTACTATGTATACTCTTAAAGGTTATTTATATCTTTTCTCTTTTCTTTTTTTCATATTTCTACATAGATTTTGATTCTTTGCCATAGTCATTTCTAAAAGTTCTTATAGTTCAGAATATTGATGTTTATTTATACATAATACATTAAAAATAGTTTACTATAGTCTTCAGCTGTTTTTTGATTTGGTTTGATGTGTAATATTTTGCCATGTAATTTTATGTATCTTTATGTAATCTTTTCCATGCCAATTCATGTAGCATTGATTCAGTGTGTGGTTGTAGTACTGGTTCATTTTCTTCCTAAATACGTTTTTGAATATTGTATTATTTTCTTACACTGTGAGTATTCTAGAGAGTAACGGTATATGCCTTTGGCTTTTCCTATTTTTATATGCCTTATTACCTGAACACATTCCAGAAAATGCATGCATCCTAAAAACTAACCTAAATTTAACCTTGTGCTTTCTGAGCATTTGTGTCCATGATTTAACTGAATATATAATTTCATTCTACATAATTATAAATGCCACAAGATAATTGTAGATTATCTACAAATTACTATTGTAGATAGTCAAAATTGTTACTGACTTTTTCCACATATTTTTCTCTTCATACTGTTCTTCACTCCTTTTTAAATCTCTGAACTGTTATTTGGACTTCATCTTCTTCTCCCTGAAAAAGTCCTTGTAGGATTTCTATTCGTGTTGGTCTTTTGATGATTCAAATTCTACATTTTTCTTTTTGTAAAATGTATTTATTTTGTCTTCAGTTGTAAAGGATATTCCTGTATCGAATTCTGACTTGGAAGATACTTTCTTCTTACATTTTCAAAATTTATTTTAATTTAATTTAATTTTAATTTATTTTATTTTATTTTATGTGTTTTATTTTATTTTATTTTATTTTATTTTATTTTATTTTATTGTCTGCTGGCATCATTAAGAGCTGTATGATTTTCTCATTGTTGCTTTTTTAAAGATGATTTACCTTATTTTCTAAGAATAACGTATACCCTCTCTGTTTTTCTCCTCTTCCCCCATGTTGTGTGTATTTTCTCAGCACTGGAAGTAGGATGGGCCTTGGTATCATTTTGGAGGGACACTTATTTTATTAAGAGTTCATAGAATTCCTTCAATCTGTGATCAGTTTTGGAAGTTCTTCAGTCACCATCTCTTCAAATCTTGTCTCTGCCTGTACTCGCCTCTCTGCTTCATGAACTTCATTTATAAGTATGTTGGACTTTTTTCCCTGGTGTATCCATTTTGCTTTTTATGACCCTTTACATGTTTTCCATTGACTTGATATTCCAATGTTACAGTGTACTATCTTTCTGTTCACCATTTCTCTTTTCAGCTCTGATAATCTATTGTTAAATTAATCTGTTGAGTCCTCGATTTGGACTTATTTTTAATTTCTGTTTGGTTACTTTTAAACATTTCAGGTTGTCTGTTAGAATTCTCAATCTTTCAGCGAACGCATCAAGCCTCTAACCTCTTCTTATCCAATAGCTGCAACTTGAAGGGGTTCTGTTTCTGTTCCCTGTTTATATGCCTCCAGGAAATATTGATGGAAAACCAGACTGTGTTCCATATACTTATTACTTATGTAGAATTATACACATATCTGCTGAGAAACATTTTAGTGCCAATTTTAGGCTCTAGATTGATTTTATCATGCACAAAGAAATGACATTTGATTCTGGCAACCTGAAGTGCTACTGGATGCCATGTGATCTCTATCCAGCTAAGGACTGCACTGTCCCTGAGTCTGGGGTTAGCATGGGTGATGTACTGTTGGCTCTTCCCAGTTCCTCCAGCCCTGCTGGGATTCCAACTTAAGTCCTCAGAGTTTGTCAGAATCTTTCCTTCTCTTTTATCCTTGAGGATTAATTTTCATCTCTGACCATGTGAGATTGCTGGAAGCTTTGCTCAGCACTGAGTCCTCTCCGTCTTTTCTTTATTCCAGACTCTCTGATTCTAATGACTTGTTCCTATTTCTGACTCTGCTCATGAGTCAAGGAAGAGCAAAGAAAGAAAACTGGGACTCAACTCTATGAGCTTTCCTTCTTTTCTTGTTTCCTTCAATATTTATGTTTTATGGTATTTTCATGGAGGTGAAATGGACCCCTTTTCCAGTTCATAGGCATTAATTTGAGGCTGGCAGTCTCCACAGACCAAGAGAATCAAAAGCATGTTTATATTCATACAAGGGACTCTTGGAGAGAGCAGGCTGTGCACCAGCAATCCAGGCTGCCTTCCACGAGATGGCATATTGAGTGTTGATCATTGCTAGGGACTGGGATGAGGGAAATTTCCTTTGCTTGGACATGAATTTTCCAGCAAATGCAGATTTGGGCTGAAGGGAAGATAAAATTGACATGTTCCCCATACTGAGACCCTCAATCCTTGGACATAATATGGCTTTCCATTTACCCAGGTTTTGTTTTCTTTGAAGAGTATTCTGTTAATAATTATTATTAATAATTTTGTTACTTTTTCTAAATATTAGATGTTTTGAGACACTTGTAAGTGATGGGTTTTCTAATTTTATTTTTAAACATTTATTTCCTTTATGTAGAAATTATACTGACCTTCCATGTTGACTTTGAATCCAGTGATGACCGGTCTGGGATGCCCATGGCCCTACTGGATGCACCATGGATGAGGAGCCTGGGAGCCTGCCCAGGTTTCTGATGGTACCAGGCTAAGGAGCTGCTAACACTCTGACTTGCCCTATAGTTGAGAGTGGCTTTCTCTCCTGGAGACAAAGACAGCAAGACTGGAGACTGCTTCACCACAATTTCTCCAGTGGCACCTGAGGTCGGAAATAAAACAGAAAAGTCAGCCACGTAATCAGTGTCTTAGCCACGGTCTTCAGGTTTCTTTGTCTATATTGAGCTTTACTTATTTTGCTTGCTGAGCTAAGTGAGAGAAGTTAGAGAAAAACAACTATTCTATGATATCACTTTTATGTAGAACCTAAAAGAACTGAACTCAAAAAACAGAGTGGAATGGTGTGCCCAGGTGCTGGAGGAGTAGGGTGGGAAACTTGGGAAAATGTTTAGGATGTAAGGATCTATTTAGAAGTCCAAGTGGCCATATTGTTTACTCAGAAAAACATCTCCAGGTGTTATGGGCAAAAGGCCCCTGGAAAACAAAGGTGAGCCAGGTTGGGGGAGGCACCCAATCAGTTAACTCCCACCCTCCGGACCCTGACCAATAAAGGTGCAATTGAGGATTAACACCCATCTCATCACCAAGGCAACTGACTCTTGGCCTATTGGCATAAGCCAGGAACATCATCCACCAACTGTTACCAGCCCCTATAAAACTGCTGTGTTTTTGGAACTCTCTCTCTCTCCATCACGCCGCTACGTTGGTGAGTGTGGGAGACTGAGCTAGAGCTAGAGCTCGAATAAAGGCTCTTTGCTTTTGCATCAGACTTGGCTCCCTGGTGGTCTTTGTGGATCACAAAATTTAGGCATAACAAGGTGTATGATAAAGTTAAAAGTAAAATGGCCAGTTGTTTTATCAATAAAATGAGTTTACTTAGGAATAGGAGAGGGCAAGAATCCTATGACAAATCTTAGACAAGTTAAAGGAGAAAAGAGAATGCCATTTTAAATTAGGGTTTAGCAGGGAATTGAGGAAGGTTGTTTTGACCAAACTCTCATTGGGGAAGAACAAGAGTCTCATTGGTTAAAATCAGTGGTTCATGTGTTGCTGCCTGCCCTGGGGAAGGGAGGGATCTTCCTACATTGTTTTTAAAAGCAGGGGATAAAATACCTGTGTGTAAATTAACACCCTTGTCAAAACAAATCTTTTTATTTCCTTTCAGCTATATTAGATTTTATAGTTTTTAAAAAGTTTTTACTTAAGTTCCAGTTAACATACAATGTAATATTAGTTTCAGATATACAATATGGTGATTCAATGCTTCCATACAAAGCAGGTGTTCAAAACTGTCAATCAAACACCAACATGGATTCCACTTGAATTTCCAAGAATGGCTTCACTTGTCTGGCTTTCTTCCTGAGTTTAACTTCCGACTGTACTCAAGGCAGGGAGGATCAGAAGAACTTTCATTCAGCTCTTCCTCCTGTCCCGGTTGGTGGCTGAGAGCTCACCCATTCCCCCTGATAGGCATGTCATGCCCAGGCTGTTTCAGCTCCTAGGGCCATAAAGGATGGTGCTGGGGTGCAGCTGAGGTCCTCAGGGTCCCAGCCCAACAGCCTCAACTATTCCCTTGAGTTCCCCGTCATCTTCCCCTTACACTGACTGAGAGGATCTGCTGTGCCTGCTCCCCAGACAAACATGTGTGGGCAGCTGGGCCATGACACGCTGGGAGTTTCTGCTCAGGGCTGAGCCACTGTGAGAGGAGCATGTGTGCCTTGCCCGCAGTAATAAACCCCCACATCATCAGCCTCCACCTTCCTGATGTTCAAGGTGAAATCTGTCTCTGACCCGCTGCCACTGAACCTGCCTGGGACCCGAAAGAAATGGTAGGAAACCCCATAGATCAGGAGCCTTGGAGACTGGCCTGGCTTCTGCTGAAACCAACTCAAATAGGTGTTTCCATCACTGTGCAGGAGGCTCTGACTGGCCCTGCAGGAGATGGAGGCCGGCTCTCCGGGGGTGACGGGCAGGGAGAGTGGGGTCTGCGTCATCACGATTTCCCCACTACATCCTAGGTAAGGAGAGAGAAATGCCATGATCAGTACATATATTTAGCTATTTTCATTGTCTCTGTTTTGTTATTGGCTTTAATTAAAATACTGCTGTTTTTCAATTACTGTCATTATTTCATACTTTAAAAAGGCTCAAATATCTGTATTGAATATTCAAACAGACTTCTGAAGTAAAGAGACTCCTCCAAATATTGCCCACACTTTCTCCACCTTCTCTGTCACAGGTCTCAATAGAACACATGTCCTTGTTCCTTCTGGAATCTTCCTCACACTCCCAGACCTGCCATCACCTGCCACACCCAGAGGACAAGTCACACACCTCTACAGGCACAGGGAGTGCATTGGAGAGCAGCGCTGCCCCAGCTCACCCCGGCACCCACACTAATTCTCCTTCACCCCCCTGGGACCTTACGGGGGGGGGGGAACCAAAGCATTAGCATCCCAAGGAGCTGAGCAGGGAACCTCATTGTGAGAAGATAATCTGAGGAGTCCTGGTAAATCAAAGCAAGATTCAGGCTGGCTTTTTATGTCAGACTTGCAAGGGAAGGTCCTCCCTAAGGGACACTATGCAAATCCCCTGCTGGATGCAGTGTGGAAGGGGCAGGGAGGAGGTGGGAGGGGCCTGCCTTTGAGCAAAGTGAAATAAAAGATCTTTTATGTTTGGGAGAAAACCAATAAAGTCAGGTCCATGCTACTTGCAGCAGTGGGAAGAGCAATCCCCCTGTGAAAGTGTGGGTCACAGCAAGGACCCGCTGTGTATTGTTCCCTCACTCTGAGCGAGCATCAGAGAGCTGATCAGATGTGTGTGCCCTGAGTCCATCTCTGGAAGATGAATGGACATGTTGCTCACACACTTCCCGCTGTTTAAATTGGTTCTGGCAGTAGCCAGGTTAGTCTCCACAGGGTCTGATCCATAGGGTTTCCAACCATTCCTCTAGGGTCCCAGACAGGTACAGACACCGGGACCCATCACTGACAAATTTCTGGGCTTTTGTTCACGTACAGTCCGTGTGGAGTAGGGTGCTGGTTCAGAGGTGCCCTCCTCTGTTGGTGGAGCACAGCGGCCTTTATGAAATAGGGAACTAACCTGATTTGACTTCTCATGTCAGCCTGGAGCACGTCCTGTTGAAATGAACAGCTCCTGAAAAATGGAACTCATGTCATATTGCTTTTCTCTTGCAGGGAAAATTTGGAAGCAA
>PITA01026269.1:0-22915 GCA_004023965.1 Spilogale gracilis
TAATTTTAAGCTTAAAGTGTAAGCTTTAAAAGTAAAACTAGAAAAAAGTTTAAAAAAGTAAGTGAGGTGGAAAATTTTATCAATGAGTTGTAGAGTTTTTGGTACTTGTAGTCAGTGCCTGGAGTTTAATAAATTGCCTTTCCCCCGATTTGGGGTTTTGCTTTGGAATGTTGTCCTCCTGAGCTTCCGGCATGCTTTCTGGGGGCGGGGCGTGTCGTTCCCCTTCAGTCCTTCTACCCTGGCTGAGTCTCTTGGCCTCACTGCTAGAGGCCTGTCTCAATGGCAACCAGACTATCAGGCTGCAATTTTCTGGTAGCGGAGCGTTGTTCTTTTGCGTCTTTTTTCAGCAGTTGAGGAAGTCAAGTCGGAGCAAGATGTCTGTGCCCAGACCTCCCTCCCAGAGGGAGCCTCTACACAGGGAGGGGCTCTTTCCAGCCTCCCAGTTGGCAGTCTGTCACAGCCGGGCTGGTGCAGACGTTGTATTGATTTCTGCCCCCTTCCCCGCTTGTCGTTTCACTCCTGCACCTCTAAGCCACAACTCCTTTTGGATCGCGCGACTTTGTCTGCCCCCAGGGACCTGGGGCCTCTCCGGTCCCACAAAAGTCTGTAAAAGACGTTTTCCCCTAGTGGGCTCTACATGCGGCCCACGGTGTGGAGAAAAATGGGAGAGAAGGGCAGGATAGTATCCACTCCCGCTGCTTTCTTGGGAGAATTACCATATGACCATTGCTTTAAATTCTTTATCAAGCATGTTACTTATATATATTTTTCTTAGATCTCTGGCTGTGGCCTTTTCATGTTCTTTCATTTGGGATAAACTCTGTCTCATTTTGTCTGCCTTTCTTTTTCTGTTTGTTTTTTTGTTTGTGTGTTTGTGTGTGTGTGTGTGTGTGTGTGTGTGTGTGTGTGTGTAAAGAAAGTCAGCTGTGTCCTTTGCTCTTGACAATAGTTACTTTATGAAGAAGAGATCCTGGAGTGCTCTGAAGTATAGTATCCCCTCTTCATCCAAACCTGGCACTGAAGGAGAATATCATATGTATTGCTTGTTCCCTGCTTCTGTGTCTGAGTCAATTTTCCTCTCAGTGTAGTTGTCTGCACTGAATTTCTGCCTGCTGTGAGCTGTGCTTGCTCTCTGTGGTGTTAGATGGGCCCAGACTGGCCAAGTCTAAGGGGGAATGCCTGCAAGGGAAATTGGGAGCAGGGTGGCAGTCTTAGAAAAATTTTTGCTGGGCCACTGAAACACTGTAGCAGCTGGGGGTTGTGAACTGGGGTACCTGGGGTATGAGATTTGACATGGCTCACAACGGCACCCATGAGCACCTGACTGGACTGGAGAGTGAAGGTACCTGAGGGTGTGCAGCTGGGTGAGACTTGATGGTGGCTGGAGGCACACAGCTGGGTGTGTTGTGACAGATGTGAGGTTTATAGTGGCAGTTGTGCCCTGGGAGGTGGGGTAGGGTACCTGCATAGCTTTAGTAAAGTTTGCTCTGAGCCCAGGGCTGAGGTTAACAGGATTCAAGTGGGTGAATCCTCAAGAGAACTCATGGGCATGGTGCGCTTCTAGTGGGTCAGGTAGCAACTGTCTGTGCAGCCTCTCCTCCCACAGGTATCTCTGTATTTATGCTGGGGAATGGAGGAGGAAATGGCACTTGTTACCTCATTTTCAGAGAAGTTCCTTAACATACTTCAAAATGAGTATGAACAGATATGTTTCCTGTTTGCCCCCTTGAGTTATGTAAACTGCTGTTTTTATGTTGCCTCTCCACACAGTCTGCTGTCTCTTCAAGGGCAGTGACCTAACTATCACTCACCCTCCACATTCACTCAGTGCTGAGCCAGCTCATCTCTAAAGCACTAAGTTCCAAGACCCATTGGTTTTACACACTAATAGAATTCATCCCCTCTGGGTTTTTAAAAATTTATTTATTTATTTATTGTGAGAGAGAGAGAGAGAGAGCTCACAAGCAGAGGGAGTGGCAGATGAGGTAGAAGCAGGCTCCCTGCTGAGCTAGGAGCCTAATGCTGGACTCCATCCAGGACTCTGTGATCATGGCCTGAGAGGAAGAGGCAAGATACTTCTACTGACTGAGCCACCCAAGCATTCCCACCCTGGTTTTTAAAGCCAAACCATTCAGAATAAAGAATGGAATGTTCCTTTAAAAAACAAAATAAAAATAAAGCCAAATAGTATGGGGTTAGTTTTCCCTATGTGATTTCCCTGATGGGAGGGCCTGTGCTCTGACATCTCTGTGAGTGTAACTTCCTCCATCATTTGGGCAGCCTCCATCCAACTTTCTGACCTTACCAACCTTTCAGATGCAACTTCTTTTCTACTTAACTGTAAAGTTTGTTCTACCAGTCTTTGGATTGCTCTCTAGATTATTGAATTGGATGTAGATGATATCCAGTTGAAAATGTGAGATAAAGTGAGCTTAGGTTTCTCCTACTCTGCCATCTTCCCAAGCACCCCCCTCATCTCTTTTAATTTTCTATCAGGCATACTGCTTATCCATTTCATTTAGGACTCTTGCTGTGGTTTTGTCCTATTCTTTTATCTGGGACATATTCCTCTATCTCTTCATTTTACCTGAATCTCTGTGTCTGTTTCTGTGGGTTAGGAAAGTCAGTTACATCTGTCCTTGAAAGTAATGGCATTGTGAGGATGAGGTCTTGTGCCCTGCAGTGCAATGTCCCCTGTTCGCTTGAACCTGCCATTTCAGGGGTATGTCCTATGTGTGTTGCATCACCCTGTTGTGGCTGAGCCACTTTTTCCTTCAGTCCAGTCATCTGCAGTGGTTTTCTACTTCTTGTGGGCTGTGTGGTCCCTGTGGTGTTGGTGGGCCAGTCTGGAGGTGCCTTAGGCTTGAGCTGAGTCAGACTAGGTATTTGTGTGATGCAGTAACACCAAACTGTAGGGTGCTTTCTGTGTATTGTCTCCTGAGAAGCTTTCCTTGGTGGGTGGGGCCATTGCTGGGACCTATGTCCAACTGCTGTATGTGGATATCTTTTCCTCTCACTGGGACAGGAATCTCTTTGGGGTGGTGCTAGCACCTGTCAGGGCTACTAAGACACTGCCAGGCTTGTGTGCTTCTTTGGATGGGCTAAGGCCAAGAGTGAATTGGAGGGGGGTAGGATGTCTGTGTTTGCAAGTTTTGTGTGCTGGGCCTCTGTGGGAGGGAACTTGCAGCACCAGGAGTGAGACAGGCCTGGCTGGAGGAGGTGTATCAGCTAAAGTACAGGGAAGGAATGTGCCAATGTTAGCAATTAAAGTGTTAGTGAGCGTTGACATTGTCCTGGTTCCCATGTGCTTATGCTGGGTGGTGCGGGATGAAAATGATGCCTGCAAACTCCTTTGTTCTTGGAGGAGTCTTCCAACCATTTCTGTCTCTCCAGAACACAGTCTGAGATGCATAAACAACTATCTCTCCATATGTCCCAGGTGTTTTCAAAACTGCTGCTTCTATGCTGTATCTCTATAAGGTATTTGTTGTGCTTTTTCTTTAAGGGTAGGATTCAGTTTCCTCTCAGCATCCTGACTCTTCTAGAGCTGAACTAATTGATTTTTTTAAAAAATCACTGATTTTGGTACTTGTAGTCAGTGCCAGGGTGTGGGGAATGGGGAATGAATCTTGGAACACTGGAAAAAATTTTGGTAACAATAAAAAATCACTGATTTTAAGAACTCACAAAATTTGGTCCCTCTGGTTTTCAAGGTCAGATGTTTTCCCTCAGCATGTTCCTTAGTGTAACAGTCTGTTTCTCTCCCTTCTGTACATCCAAACTGTATTTCCATTTAACTCCCCAACTCTCCCTCTGCCCCCTGCTCTACCTTCCTACCCTCTTTAATGTGGCCTCTTCTTCACAATAGTTATGGAGCGAATTCTCCCAGTCTTTGGGTCATTTTCTGGGTTATTTAACCTGATGTGAGTGTTATCTAGTTGTACACATGAGCTAAGGTAAACTTAGGTCCTCTTATTCCACCATCTTCCCAGCAATCCATTCTTTAATTTTTAAAAATAAACTTTCTGATGGCCTAGTAGTTCCTTTGCTCCTGGAATTACTTTTACTGTCTAAGATATCCATTAATTAATGAGTTGAATAAAATCTGTGACACATGTTTACTTGATACTGAATGAGAGGTATGTTTTTAACTGGAAAGGAAACTTTGACAAGCCCACACAGAAAAGAAATACATGATTCAGTTCTTCCCTTTATTTAAAAGATTTAAATCATGAATTAAGAACAAGCATTTAAAAACATATAATGACAGAGATGGTGTGTGAAATTATTCAGAAAGGAAGGCCTTTAATGAAAACATTCTAATCAATGACACCAGGAAGGATTAGGGAGTCAGAAGGACAGGTCCTAATCCAGAGTTCTTGGAGAGCAGACTTCACCATCACAGCATGGCTGCTCTGATCAGTCAGTTGGGTCTGCAACAGGGTCTCTCTCAGTACAGGGTAACCAGTGCACCTCCATCTCCTTGAAGTAAATGGGGCTTAAATAGAAGCAAAATGGACCAGGAAAGGTAGAGAGGAGAAATTTTCAGGAGAAACTCTTGCGTGATGAAAACTTCAGACAACTCTCATATCCTGTGAAAAATGGTATTGACTGAGGTATTTGGGGCACTCCTCATCCATAGGCAGGAAATATCCAATGCCTTAACTGGAGACCAGTTTTGTCTCAATAAAGAAACACAGGAAAACCTAGAAGAGAGCATTTCATGCCAAAACACTGGCAGAATCTTTAGGGGTCAGAAAAAAATCTTTCAAAAATATAAACTATAGCACAAAGAGAATGTTTATCCCTCAAGCATAAAAGGAGCACAGGGAGTGGGCTGGATCATGGGGGGAAGGGTCTCATGATTAATGAAGAAACAGAACCTCACCTGTGGAAAGAAACCCTCACTGAGCCAGGCCCAGGGCCCAGCTGAGAGGTTTTATTCCCTGACACTCCTCACTGTACCTACTGTACTCCCCTTCTGCTGTGATTAAGGAAAGTTATTTGTATTTTCACAATTCCTTGGAGACCCCTCCTTTGTCACATCTCTGTCCCCAGTCTCTAACAATTAAACTCCAAGGGAAGGGAGGCTCTTGTGAACTTCTCTGCTCATCTTAGCTGTTCCAACAAACTCTCATGGGGAGATGGAGAGAACTGGGGAGTGAGGGTAAGGTAGGGGACTTAAGTGGTTTGAGCCCGCATCCTTGTCTGTAAAAGGCACACAGTGATGTTCACCACAATATGTTGGTAATGAAAGTAAAGTGCACAATCTAAAGTCATCTTCCCATGGTAAGTCCTAAGATTGTAGTTACTATTAGTGCCACTGCCCTCCATTCTCTCCAAGCCTGAAAACTAAGCAAAGGTTTTCTTGTGGTTTACTCCAACTTCCAGAAGGCAATTCTGTCCTCTCTGAAAAGAATTCTGAATGCAAGAAAGAAGAATATTTTATTCCAGAAACTTTTATTGTAGCTGGTACAGAGTTTAGATGGATGGATACAAATAATATGAATAACTTAACTACAGATATTTGAAAATAAGTGTTCAAAATATAGATAAAATTCTGCCACTTATGTTCCAAATATATTTCCCAAGGGAGAATGGTATAGTGAATTTTCCTCTTGCAGAAAGTGAAATAATAAAAAGTGGCTAATTTTGTTGGAGGATTATATATACATCACTTTCCTGGTATTTCTTATGTGCCAGACAATAAATGTCTTATCCCTTCCTCAAGAATCCCAAAGACTTTGCACTTTATTCTTTAAAGAATATAAAACTTCAAGAAGTCTGTATAATTTCCTGGTCACACAAATGACCCAATTAAAAAAATCAGTAGGAGACATGAACAGATATTTCTCCAAAGAAGACATACAGATGACTAACAAATACATGAAAAGATGTTCATCATTACTTACTATCAGGACATGCAAATCAAAACTACAATGAGATATCACCTCACACCTGTCAGAATGGCTAAAATCAACAGCACAAGAAACAACAGATATTGGTGAGGATATGGAGAAAAAGGAACATTCGTACACTGTTGGTGGGAATGCAAACTGGTGTAGCCACTCCGGAAATCAGTATAGAGGTTTCTCAAAAAGTTAAAAATAAGGGCACCTGGGTGGCTCAGCTGGTTTAGTGTCTGCCTTCTGCTCCTGGGATCAAGCCCTGCATCAGGCTCCCTGCTCGTCAGGGACTCTGCTTCTCCCTCTCCCTCTGCCCCCTGCTCATGCTGTCTGTCTCTCTCACTGTCTGTCTGTCTGTCTCTCTCAAATAAATGGATAAAATACTTAAAAACAAGTTAAAAATAGAAGTACCTATGATCCAACAATCACACTACTGAATATTTGGCCAAAGAATAAAAAAACACTAATTCAAAGGGATACACATACCCCGATATTTCTAGCAGCATTATCTATAACAGCCAAGATATGGAAGGAGCCCAGGTGTCCATAGATAGATGAATGGATAAACATGTGGTATGTGTAAATGAAATACTATTAAGCCATATAAAGAACAACAGCTTGCATTTACAAAGACATGTATAGAGAAATATAGTATGATGCTAAGTGAAATAAGTCAGAGAATGACAGATACTATATGATTTCACTCATATGTGGAATTTAAGAAACAAACCAAATAAAATAATGTAATAAAAAGAATAAATTTTAAAGATAAAAACAAAAACAAAAACAAACCAAAAAGGAAAGGGAAAAAAAAGAAAGTCAAATCAAGAAACAGACTTTTAACTATGGAGAACAAACTGATGGTTACCAGGCAGGATAGGTGACATAGGTGAGGAGATTAAGAAGTGCACTTATGATGAGCATGGGTGATATATGGAAGTGTTTAATTACTATATTGTACACCTAAGATTAATATACCACTGTATATTAACGAACTGGAGTTAAAATAAAAACTTAAAAGGCCAAAAAAACCCCACTTATATATTTTTTAAAAAGTTCCTACTTACAGAGCATGAAGGGTAGCACACTCTAAAGAAAATTTTATCAGCTTGTTTTTCATCATCTGAATGCTTTTCATCTAAGAAACTAGTGTGAGACCTTTAAAAAATCAGACAAATGATATCTATATATATACATATGGTATATTACATGTTGTCTGGCACTTAGTAAGTTTTGAGTCAATGATAGAGGTTAATAATAAGTGTTAGGAAGTTAAGCTCAGGGCATTCTCTGATATTAGAAATAATTCCGGTTTTAAACAGTAAGTATCAATAATCCTAATGCCTTACTTCTGCACAGTGCTTAGGTTTACAAAGTCCTACATTGCACGTAATGCATTTTATAAATGAATTAGCTCACAGAATATTGGGTAAAAAAAAGCTTTTCTCACCAGACACAGAGAAGGTTTAGGGTTTAAAAAGATATCTCCAAGCCTGCAGGTGTTATGATCGTCATTATTAATGAGGAAACAGAGACTCACATAGAGATTTTTTTTTTTTACCAAAAGTCACAGAATCAGGGGATGGCATTTCCAGGCATAAGATGTTCTGGTCCTTCAGTGCTGGCTGCCAATCCTGCAATGGTCCAACCTCTTCCTCAGGGCCCCCATCACCTCCCGGTTTCTCAAGCTGTAAATGAGGGGGTTGAGCATAGGAGTAAGGACTGTATAGAAGATAGAGACCACCTTGTCATGGCTAGGGGCTCTGTAGCGCCGAGGCCTCAGGTAGATGAACATAGCTGCCCCATAGAACAGGGAGACAGCTGTCAGATGGGAGGAGCAGGTGGCCAGGGCCTTTTTACGAGCCTGAGCAGAGCGCATGTGGAGCACAGTCCTCAGGATACGAGCATAGGAGGTAACAATGATGGAGAAGGGAAGAAATAGCATGAAGACACAGCAAACATATATAATGTTCTCAAAAATGGATGTGTCTATACAGGCCAGTTTCAACAAAGATAGCATCTCACAAAAGAAGTGGTTCACTTCCCTCAAACCACAATAGGGGAAGGTCATTACTACCGCCATCTGGATCACACCGTCTATTATCCCAAAGGCCCAGGAACTCCCAACAATCTGGAGGCAGACCCTCTGACTCATGAGAACAGGATAGTGAAGTGGGTGGCTAATGGCCACATAGCGGTCATAAGCCATGAGTCCCAGCAAGAGCCCTTCAGACCCCACAAGACAAACAAAGAGGCCAATTTGTATGCCACAACCCACAAACGAGATGAACTTTTTGCCAGATAAGAAGTTGACCATCATCTTTGGCACATTGGTGCAGACCAACATGAGGTCCATGAGGGAGAGTTGACTGAGGAAGAAGTACATGGGTGTGTGAAGTCGAGGATCTATGTAGATGAGGAAGAGGAGGAGAACATTCCCACAGAGGGCCACTGTGAAGACTATCATAACCACAGAGAAGAGGACAAGGTCAGTTGGACTGTGAGAAAAAATGCCCAAGAGGATGAACTCATCTGTGGATGATTGATTCAACCACATCTCCATGGCTTAGTTGATGTTCCTTGTCACCTGTGAGTGTGAACAAAAAATAATGGATTGGGCACCTGGGTGGCTCAGTTGGTTAAGCCACTGCCTTCAGCTCAGGTTATGATCCTAGAGTCCGGGGATCAAGTCCCGCATCAGGCTCCCAGCTTAGTGGGGAGTCTGCTTCTTTCCTCTCATGCTCTCTCTCACTCTCTCTCTCTCAATAAATAAATAAAATATAACAAAATAATGGATTGACTGATTTCTTTATTACCTCTGCATTCCACATCTGCAGCCAGTTGTTTTGTTTGTAACTCATGAGATCTCAACAACATAAACTTTGGGACATAGAAGGGACACTTTTTATCTTCGCATCTAACAGCAATAGGAATCACCCTAGTTTATAGAATGGACCAACTATCTATTTGTGTATATCCTTACCTGGAAGAGTTTATCATAGGACCTTTATGAAATCAAAATTCTGGCTTTATTATATGATATTGAGTCTTTTATGATATCACACAGATTTGGTAAGCTGTCTTAAACAAGGCTGTAACTTCTCAGTCCAAGAGACCATTTATATGCATAATGGAAAAGCAAGCGTTTGAAGCAAGCGTTGCTCTTTATCCTGTATGTGTTTATTTATGTTCTGAGGTGTTTTCATGCTAGCCAATTTGATATATTTATAGTATCGATAAAAGAAGTATCTTTAGTGCCTCACACGAGAAGGGAGTTTTACAACTAGATGCTATTATTGTCAGTTAAATTGGGGGTGACAGGAAAGTCACAGGGCCAATGTGAAAAAGCAACAGTTTGGTGCCCAAACTTATAAAGAACACTGAGGTCTTCAATTGTGTTGAGACTTTTAAAATAATCCCAGAATTAGGCTTCAGTAAAAGTTGACTGACAAACAGGTAATATCTACTTACTAAATTACTTTTAGTAGACCTCAAAATAAAATATTTCTAATCACACTATATTGCACATGACTCTCCGAACCATTTACTCACTGCTTCATAAAAGTTTGAATTAAGCTATTGGATCAAGTCAATTAAAAAGAATTTTGCTGGATGTTTGGTCAAATGTATGTGTGTGTGTGTATTTTATAGGAGTATATTGCTCTCTTATAACTTTAAATACTATCTTGGTCATATTAGACCCAAGGTTACCCAACCAACAGAACAAATCAGGCCCCTTATACTTTATAGCCAAACTTTCTCCTGTTCTGAGAATGTACACTATTACTCTCTGTGTGCAGAAGCATCCAGATAAATACATTTTCAAGGAGATGCACCTCTCTCTCATCACCTCAGACAATTTTCACACTTCTTTGTCTCTTCAGAAATGATTACCCCACACTTGTAGTACAAGTGTCTCACCCTAGAAAAGTCATTTTCTTTATATAAACAGCAATTATAACAGAAAACTTTAAAGACCCTCTGGAGCCCTGGGGCCAAGACACAACTGTGTCACTACTAATTGTGGAGATTCTCCAGCATTTAGACCCTGTGTTGCAGGAGGATACTCACACATTCTCCATCACTGCTTTCCTGTGAGCCTTAAAGAGAGAGTTTATGTGGAGCTTTCCAGGAAAGGGTTCTTCAAATGTAATTAGTACTAACATACTATGTTGGTCACTAACTACATTTCTCTCCTTATCCTGAATGGCTTGAATTAATTCTGATTCTTATATCCACTGTGTATTTAGAATTTCTACTTTGATGTCCAATGGTCTTATGCTACCTGAAGTAACCAAACTGCTCTTGGTTTCCACTAAAGAAACACCTGTTCTAACCTTCTCCTCAGATTAATTAAGGTCAGGTCTGTCCAGTTGCTCAGGGAACAACACATGGGTCATCTTGAATCCTCTCCTTCCCTTTCACATCTCAACCACCAGAAACTCCTGCTGGCTTTTCCTCCAAATGTATTTGCTCCTGACCACTTTTCACTCCTACCAAGTTCCATCGTACCACACCATTGTTACTGCTTTCCTTGATGATAACAATGGCTCCTAACTGAACTTGCCTCCTCATTCCACCCTTGCTTCCATGTTAGCCTATTTGCCACACAGCACTGGAGTGAAC
The DNA here is from genome assembly GCA_004023965.1 of Spilogale gracilis. Classification (NCBI taxonomy): domain Eukaryota; kingdom Metazoa; phylum Chordata; class Mammalia; order Carnivora; family Mephitidae; genus Spilogale; species Spilogale gracilis. The sequence goes on from PITA01026269.1 coordinate 10,533, forward strand.
TCATCTCTGAAAGATAAAGCTAAAATGCTTCAAGACTAAATCCAGAGTTTTTTGGACAGCCTTCCAATGCAACCAAGACTTCCTTTTCTTCTGCTGTCTATGGAATTCCCTTGACTCCTCTAGTTCACTGGTCCATCAGCTGCCCCTTGAGTTCCTCCCATATAATAGGCAAACATCAGCATCAGGGACCTTGGCACTTGCTTCTGCATCTTCATGGAATGATCTTCCCAGATATGCTCCACATTGTTCCCTAATATGCTCCTCATATTCTCTCAGCCAGGACTTACTCAATGCATACTTGGAGTTTAAATCCTTCCTTCCCTGTTCCTTCTTTGCCTTATGTTTCTCAGAGCACTTAGCACCATCAGGCATGCCACATTTAATTTATATGGATTTATTTTCTACTTTTCCAATGAAATCTATATTCCTTTTTAAAAATTTTTAATTTTTAATTGTGTTATGTTAGTCACCATAAAATACATCATTAGTTTTTGATGCAGTATTCCAAGATTCTTTGTTTATGTACAACACCCAGTGCCCCATGCAATACGTGCATAATGTCCTCCATGTTATTCCTTATGAAATCTATATTCCTGATGCCACTTTTGTAAAAGGAAGGATACTTGACTCCTAGAACAGTGCCTGGCATATATTATGTCTTTAGTAAATATCATTGAATCATTATTATAAAGTGAAAAAACTCAAGAAACTATCCTAGCATTTCACATGTTCATTTCTTGCTCTCTAAATTTATTTCTCTCTGTTTAGCTAATGGCTTCATTGTCTTTCTAGAAACAACACCATGAAAGAATTCATGTTGTCTCGTGCCCTTCAACAGACGAATGGATAAAGAAGTATGGTCCATATATACAATGGAATATTATATCTCCATCAGAAAGGATGAATACCCAACTTTTGTAGCAACATGGATGGGATTGGAGGAGATTATGCTGAGGGAAATAAACCAAGCAGAGAAAATTAAGTATCATATGGTTTCACTTACTTGTAGAGCATAAGGAGCAACATGGAGGACATTAGGAAAAGGAAAGGAAGCCTGAACTGGTAAATCAGAGAAGGAGATGAAGCATGAGAGACTTTGGACTCTGAGAAACAAACTGAGGGTTTTGGAAGGAAGAGGGATGAGAGGATGGGTGAGCCTGGTAGTGGGTATTAAGAAGGGCATGTGTTGTATGTAGCACTGGGTGTAGGGCATAAACAATGAATCATGGAACAGTGAAAAAATAAAATAAGTTATTATATAAAAAAAGAATTCACCCTGTCTCTACAATATTATTTTGGGGACAAGGTGATTCCATGTCTCCTTTTAGCTCTCTTCTTCCTCCCCATCACCTGCACCTCTTTCTACTCATACTTTGTCTTTGTCTTTCTACTTTAGACCATTCTTCAATCCAGGAATACATCACTGATCCCCACAATCCACAGAAAGGGAAAGAGGAAAGAAGAATTAATGAGACATTTATAAAAGCAACAGGGAGAAATTGATCAAAGGAAGCGGACCTGAAGAAAGAATGAGGAGAAACAACACTAGAAAGAATATGTTCAACTTTTGCCCCCTCCCTGCAAAAGGAAGAAAAACACCCTGAAGGAGGCAGACAATAGGAGGAAGAAGAAATGACCTACAAACAGTAACAGGAACTCCAAGGAAGAGAGAAGCAGGTTAGAGGGAAACCGTCCTTACTCATCTTTGAGTGGGTTTCCTGGAGGAAAACACATCAGCAGTTATCCTGTGGAGGAGTTTTTAGTTTCAAAATCATATTATCATCTTTCTTCTGAGTTTGCACTTACTGTGTCAGTGGGGACAGGGAGGAACACCGCACCTCAGCTCTGATCCCTTTCATTAGCACCATTGCTCCCACCACTTTGCAGCCAAACTGAACTGTCTAACAGTGTGTCTCAGACAAACAACAGCTTCTTCTCAGTCAAAGGTTAGAAGGAGAGATGGGACCTAATTCAGCAGATGGTAGAATGTGCCAGGACCTATGTGTCCATGACCACCCACTGATGTCCATTCACCTTCTGTGGGCTGCTTTCAGCCTGAGATACAGAACTCTTTCCACTGCCCATGCAATACTTAACACTAAACCTGATTGAAGAGAGTGAAGTTGTGAAGTCCTGGGGGGAACCCACAACCTCCAGCCCTGGAACAGGAGCTCCCCAGCTTACAATTAAGGGAATTCAAATAGGGACCTTGGGGACAGAACTGGGAAGAGGGCCAGTGGGGACAGTGTGAGGAAACCTGGTCAGGGGAAGACCATCGGACAGCAAGAACATAAGAATGGGGGACAAGTTTCTCGGTTCTCTACCCCCTACCACAGACATATTCCACACTTGCCAGTAAATACCCCCATCCAGTCCCTCACTGGGTCTCCATCTGTGGCTGTCCTGGAAGGCTCTCACAATGCAATCCATTTCTGTTCTTTATTTGCCCCATGCAGTCAGCCTATAGCTCTGATACCCATCACATGCAGAGTACTGGGTAAGATGTGCTTAAATCAAGGTAGGGCCATACTATCCTGGCCCCAAGGATTTTATAGTTCAATGGAAAGGAAGAGAATTTTATAGTTCAATGAGTCAGGAGTGACATGGAGCTGGGTGTCATCCCAAATACTTTCAGACATTTCTGTGAGTTCAGGTGTGAGACAAGGTGAATTCTTTTTTTATATAATAACTTATTTTATTTTTTCACTGTTCCATGATTCATTGTTTATGCCCCACACCCAGTGCTACATACAACACATGCCCTTCTTAATACCCACTACCAGGCTCACCCATCCTCTCATCCCCTTTCCTTCCAAAACCCTCAGTTTGTTTCTCAGAGTCCAAAGTCTCTCATGCTTCATTTCCTTCTCTGATTTACCAGTTCAGGTTTCTGTCAGTATCCTCTCAGTTTGCTATGGACAGTAGTTTTTTTTTTAATATTTTTATTTATTTGACAGAGAGAAACACAGCCAGAGAGGGAACACAAGCAGGGCGAGTGAGAGAGGGAGAAGTAGGCCCCCCATCGAGCAGGGAGCCCAATGTGGGACTTGATCCCGGGTCTCCGGGATCATAACTTGAGCTGACGGCAGTCGCCCAACCAGCTGAGCCACCCAGGCACCCCTGGACAGTAGTTTTTATTCCTGTCCTTACTGTGTAATCTGTAGAACCCCTTTGCACTCTCCAGAGTGTCCCAGGTTAATAAATTTTATGAATTTTATAGTCACTCTACTTCATGTCCTATAAAGTTAGTCAGTTTTTTCATTAGCCAATATGTTTGAAATATACTTGCCAAACAGTTAAGTCACAAACTTATCAGAGAACAGATATTCTTACAACATGGAGCATCCAATTCGTGAATATGGCATATGTCTCTATTCAGATTCTTCAATTTTTCTTAGTATGTTTTGTAGCATAAACTCTTTGCACAACTTATATTAGGATTATTCCTGAATATATGATGGATTTTAAGCATTTATTAATTTCAGATGCACATTAATTTCAAATGTACTCAAAAGTAAACAGAAATTTCCTCCACACTGTTTTCCAAAGTGGCTACACCAACTTGCATTCCTACCAACAGTGTAAGAGGGTTCCCCTTTCTCCACAGGCTCTCCAACACTGGGTATTTACCCCAAAGATACAGATGTAGTGAAAAGAAGGGCCATATGTACCCCAGTGTTCATTGCAGCAATGGCCACAATTGTCAAACTGTGGAAAGAGCCAAGGTGCCCTTCAACAGACAAATGGATAAAGAAGATATGGTCCATATATACAATGGAATATTACACCTCCATCAGAAAGGATGAATACCCTACTTTTGTAGCAATGTGGACCAGATTGGAGGAGATTATGCTGAATGAAATAAGCAAAGCAGAGAAAGTCAAATATCATATGGTTTCACTTACTTGTGGAGCATAAGGAGTAATATGGATGACAGTAAGAGAAGGAAAGGAAATGTGAACTGGGGTAAATCACGAAGGGAGATGAAACATGAGAGACTTTGGACTCAGAAACAAACTGAGGGTCTTGGAATGGGGGGGGTGGGAAGATGGGTGAGCCTGGTGGTAGGTACTGAAGGGACATATTACATGGAGCACTGAGTGTGGGGCATAAACAATGAATCTTGGAACGCTGAAAAAATAAAATTAAATTAAAAAAATAAAAAATAAAAAAAATTAAATTAAACAAACAAACAAAAAAACAAACAAAAAAAGAAATTTCCTATTATTCCTAGATTGATGTGAGTGATCATGAATGGGTGTTGAATTTCATTAAATGACATTTCTGCATGTCTTTAGATGGTCATATTCTCCTATTTAATACTATTTGTATTCATATTTACTGTATTAATCATGCATTTTTATTTAAAACATTTTTATTTAAAGTCTAGTTAGTTGACATACAGTGTAATATTGGTTTCAGGAGTAGAATTTAGTGATTTATCACTTGCATGTAACACAATACTTATCATAATAAGTACTCTCATTAATATCCACCACCCATACTATGCTAAACAAAATAAGTCAATCAGAGAAAGACAATTATCATATGAGCTCTCTGATATGAGAAATTTGAGAGGTAGGCCAAGGGGTTGTGGGGGGAAGGGAGGGAAAAATACAACAAATAGAACTGGGGAGGGAGACAAAGCATAAGAGACTCTTAATCTCAGGAAACAAACTGAGGGTTGCTGTGAGGGGAGGAGGGATAAGGTGGCTGGGTTATGGACACTGGGGAGTGTATGTGTTATGGCAAGTGCTGTGAATTATGTAAGACTGATGATTCATAGACCTGTACCCCTGAAACAAATTATACATTATATGTTAATAAAAAAAATCCACCACACATTTAGCCCATGTGTCACCCTCTCAGTTTGTTCTCTATCATTAAGATTCTCTTGTGGTAGAAGCAGAAAAAGCATTTCATAAAATACAGCATCCATTATTAATAAAAACCCTTGACAAAGTTGGTGTAGATGGAACACACCTCAACATCATAAAGACCCACAGCTTATATCATCCTAAATGTGGAAAAACCAAGAGAGTTTCCCTTATGGTCAGGAACAAGACAAAAATGTGCATTCTCACCATTACTATTTAAACCAATATTGGAAGAATTAGCTTTAGCAATCAGACAACACAAAAAAATAAAAGGCATCCAAATCAGCAAATAATAATTCAAACTTTCACTCTTTGCAGATGACATGGTACTATATGTAGAAAACCTGAAAAACTCTATTAAAAAACTGCTAAAACTCATACATGAATTCAGTAAAGCTACAGGATATAAAATCAACATAGAGAAATTTGTTACATTTCTATACCTCAACAATGAAGTAGCAGAAAAACAAATTGAGGAATAGATCCCATTTCCAATTGTGCCAAAAATAACAAGATACCTAGGATGTACCTAACCAAAGAGGTGAAAGATCTGTACTCTGAAGATTATAGAACACTTATGAAAGAAATTGAGGAAGACACAAAGAATTGGAAAAACATTCCATGCTCATAGGTTGGAAGAACAAATACTGTTAAAATGTCTATGGCTATTCAGAGCAATCTACACATTCAGTGAAATCCCTATCAAAATATCACCACATTTTCACCAACAGGCCTAAAATTGGTGTGGAACCCCAAAGACCTTGAATAGCCAAAGTGATCCTGAAAAAGAAAAACAAAGCTGCAGACGTCATAATTCTAGGCTTTAAGGTATATTACAAAGCTGTCGTCATCAACACAGTATGGTACTGGCACAAAAACAAGACACATAGATCAATGGAACAGAATATAGAACCCAGAAATAGACCCTCAATTCTATGGTCAACTAATCTTTTTTTATGGCACAGTTTATTTAGCAAACATCCTATGTCTTTGTACTTTCTAAATTTTCACAGTTACAAATAATGCTGCAAACAAAAAGCCTTGTCAACCTGTATTAGGGAATACAAGAATGTACATATTCAAAGTATCCTATTACTGAGCCAGTGAAGGTTTCTGTATATTGGTCACTATATTGTTTACTTATTCATTGTAGGTATGATCAACTAATCTTCAATAAAGCAGGAAAGAATATCCAAGAAAAATCTCTTCAACAAATGGTGCTGGGAAAATTGGACAGCCACGTGCAGAAGAATGAAACTGGACCTCTTTCTTACACCATACACAAAAATAAATTCAAAATGAATGAAAGACCTAAATGTGAGATGGGAATCCATCAAAGTCTTAAAGGAGAACACAGCCAGCAACCTCTTTGACCTTGGCTGTAGCAACTTCTTACTAAACATGCCACTGGAGACAAGGAAACAAAAGCAAAAATTAACTCTAGCGACATCATCAAGATGAAAAGCTTCTGCATATGTGTTGTGATAAACATAGTGTGTTTTATTCAACTAATGAATCATTGAACATTACATCAAAAACTAATGATGTACTATGTGTTGGTTAACTGAACATAGTTTAAAAAAGCTTCTGCACAGGACGGAAACAACAAAACTAAAAAGCCACCTATAGAATGGGAGAAAGTATTTGCAAAGGACATATCTGATAGTATCCAAAAATCGATAAAGACCTTATCAGACCCCCCAAAATAAATAATCCAGTTAAGAAAAGAGGCAAAGATATCAATGGACATTTCTCCAAAGAAGATACCCAGATGGCTAACAGGCATGTGAAAGATGCTCAACCTCACTCATCATCAGGAAGTACAAGTCAAAATGGCAATGAAATACCACCTCACACCTGTCAGAATGGCTAAAATTAAATACAGGAAACAACAGATGTCGGCAAGGATGTGGAGAAAGGGTAACCCTCTTGCACTGTTGGTGGGTATGGAAACTGGTGCAGCCAATCTGGATAACAATATGAAGGTTCCTCGAAAAGTTAAAAATAGAACTACTCTACAACCCAGCAATTACACTGTTAGGTATTTACACAAAGGATACAAAAAAAAACTGACTTGAAGGGATACATGCACCCCGATGTTTATAGCAGCATTATCAATATTGGTCAAAATGTGGATTGAGCCCCAAAGTCTCCTGACTGATGAATGGATACAGAAGAAGTAGTATATACATACAATGGAATGTCACTCAGCCATCAAAAAGATTGAAATCTTGCCATTTACAATGGTATGGATGGAACTAGAGTGTATTATGCTAAGTAAAATAAGTCACTCAGAGAAAGAGAAATACCATATGATCTTTTACATGTAGAATTTCAGAAAGAAAACACATTAACACAGAAGGAGAGGGGAAAAATGAAAGAGGGAAACAAACCATAAAAGACCCTCAAAGATAGAGATCAAACTGAGGGATGATGGAAGGAGGTGGGATGGGCTGCGGGATGGGCTAGATGGGTGATAGATATTAAAGAGGGCACTTGTGATGAGCACTGGGGGTTGTGTGTAAGTGATGAATCACTGAATGGTACTACAGAAACTAATATTGTGCTGATAACTAAAATATAAATAAAGGAAAAAAAGAGTCTCTTACGGTTTCTTTCTTTCTCTCTGCTCCCCCTTCCCATATGTTCCAGGAATTTTGGGGTGGAGTTTTTTTTGGTTTTCTACGTAGAATATCATGTCATCTAGTGAAAATTTGACTTCTTCCTTGATGATTTGGATGTATTTTATTTCTGTTTCTTGTCTGATTGCTGAGGCTAGGACTTCCAGGAGTATGTTGAACAATAGTGGTGAGAGTGGACATCCCTGGCATGTTCATGACCTTAGGGGAAAAGCTCTCAGTTTTTACCCATTGAAGATGATATTCACTTCTTATATAGCTTTTATGATTTTGAGGCATATTCCCTCTAACCCTACACTGCAGAGAATTTATTTTATTTATTTTAATTCAATTAGCCAACATATATAGCATCATTAGTTTCAGATGTAGAGTTCAATAATTCATCAGTGGCATATAACAACCACTGCTCATCACATCACGTGCCCTCCTTAATGCCCATCTCCCAGTTACCCTACCACCCTACCCACTTCCCCTCTAGCAACCCTCCATTTATTTCCTATAGTTAATTGTCTCTCATGGTTTGTCTCCCTCTCTATTACTTCGCAGGTGTTTTCCCTCCCTTCCCCCATGATCCTCTGCACTATTCCTTATATTCCACATATTAGTGAAACCATATAATTGTCTTTCTCTAACTGACTTATTTCTCTCATCATAATAGTCTCCAGTTCCATCCATGTTGATGTAAATAGTAAGTATTCATCCTTTCTGATGGCTGAGTAATATCCCATCATACACACACACACACACACACACACACACACACACACACCACATCTTTATCCATTGATGTGTTAATGGACATCTCTGCTATTTTCACAGTTTGGCTATTGTGGACATTGCTGCTATGAATATTGGGGTGCCTGTGCCCCTTTAGATCACTACATTTTTATCTTTGGGGTAAATACCTAGTAATGTAATTGCTGTGTCATAGTGTAGCTCTATTTTTAATGTCTTGAAAAACTTCCATACTGTTTTCCAGAGTGACTATACCAGCTTGCACTCCTACCAACAGTGGAAGAGGGTTCCCCTTTCTCTGCATCCTCACCAACATTTATTGTTTCCTCACTTGTTCATTTTAGCCATTCTGATAGGTGTGAGGTGGTATATCATTGTGGTTGTGATTTGTATTTCCCTGATGCCAAGTGATGTGGAACATTTTTAAAAAAGTGTTTATTTGGGGCGCCTGGGTGGCTTAGTTGGTTAAGCGACTGCCTTCAGCTCAGGTCATGATCCTGGAGACCTGGGATCGAGCCCCACATCGGGCTGCCTGCTCGGTGGGAAGTCTGCTTCTCCCTCTCTCACTCCCTCTGCTTGTGTTCCCTCTCTGGCTGTGTTTCTCTCTGTCAAATAAATTAAAAAAATCTTTTAAAAAAGTGTTTATTTATTTGACACAGAGAGAGAGCGAGAGTGAGAAAGAGTGCACACAAGCTGGGGGAATGGCAGGCAGAGGGAGGGGGAGAAGGAGAAGCAGTTACCCACTGAGCAGAGAGCCTGATGGGGGCTTGATCCCAGGTCCCTGAGATCATGACCTGAGCTGAAGGCAGACACTTAACTGACTGAGCCACCCAGGTGCACCCTGGAGCAAATTTTCACGTGTCTGTTGGCTAGTTGTATGTCTTCTTTGGAGAAATGTCTGTTCATGTCTTCTGCCCATTTCATGACTGGATTCTTTGCTTTTTGGGTGTTGAATTTGATAAGTTCTTTATAGATCTCGAATTCTAGCCCTTTATCTGATAAGACATTTGCAAATATCTTCTCCCACTCTGTAGGTTGTCTTTTAGTTTTGTAGACTGTATCCTTTGTTGTGTAGAAATTTTTTATCTTGAGGAAGTCCCAGTAGTGCTTTTGTTTCCCTTGCCTTTAGAGATATGTCTAGCAGGAAATTGCTGTGGCTGAAGTCAAAGACATTGCTGTCTGTGTTCTCCTCTAGGATTTTGATGGATTCCTATATCACATTTAAGTCTTCCATCCATTTTGAGTTTATCTTTTCGTATGGTGTAAGAAAATGGTCTAGTTTGCGGGCACCTGTCTGATTCAGTCTTTAAATTGCTGCCTTCAGCTCCAGTCATGCTCCCAGAGTACTGGGATTGAGGCCCGCATTGGGATCCCTGCTTCTCTCTCTCCCATTTCCCCTGCTTTTGTTCCCTTTCTTGCTGTGTCTCTCTCTGTAAAATAAATAAATAAAATATTTTTTAAAAAGGGAAAGAAAATGATCTAATTTCATTCTTCTGCATGTGGCTGTCCAATTTTCCCAGCACCGTTTTTGGAAGGGACTGTCCTTTTTCCATTAGCTATTCTTTTCCGCTTTGTCAAAGATTAATTGACCATCAAGTTGAGGGTCCATTTCTGGGTTCTGTATTCTGCTACATTGATCTGTGTGTCTGCCTTTGTGCCAGTACCATACTGTCTTGATGATTATACCTTTGTAATACAGGTTGAAGTCTGGCATCGTGATGCCACCAGCTTTGGTTTTCTTTTGCAACGTTTCTCTGGCTTTTTGGGGTCTTTTCTTATTCCATACAAATTTTGGGATTGTTTGTTCCAATTCTGTGAAAAATGCCAATGGTATTTTGATAGGGATTACATTGAATGTGTGATTGATCCGGGTAGCATAGACATTTAACAATGTTAGTTCTTCCAATCTGTGAGCATGCAATGTCATTTCTTTGTGTCTTCCTCAGTTTCTTTTATAAGTGTCTATAGTTTGCAGAGTACAGATCTTTTACCTCCTTGGTTAGATTTCTTCCTATCTTGTGGTTTTTGGTGCAATTGTAAATGTGATCAATTCCTTAATTTCTCTTTCTTCAGTCATATTGTTACTGTATAGAAATGCAACTTATTTCTGTGCATTGATTTTATATCCTGCCAGGTTTCTGAATTCCTGTATGAGATCTAGAAATGTTGGGGTGCAAGTCTTGGGTTTCCACATACAGCATCATGTCATCTATGAAGAGTGAGAGTTTGACTTCCTCTTTGTGGATTTAGCTGCCTTTTATTTCTTTTTGTTGTCTATTGCTGAGGCTAGTACTTCTAGTACTTTGTTGGGCAACAGTGGTAAGTTCCTAAACTTACAAAAAATATCTCTTAGGGGAAAAGATTTTCTCTTTGAGAATGATATTTACTGTGGGCTTTTCATATATGGCTTTTATGATATTGAGGTATGTTCCCTCTATCGTTACCCTGTGGAGATTTTCAATCAAGAAAGGATGCTGTATTATGTCAAATGCTTTTTCTGCATCTATTGAGATCATAGTGTTTTTATCCTTTCTCTTTTCAATGTGTTGTATCCATTGATTGATTTGTGGGTGTTGAGCCACCCTTGCATTCCAGGAATAAATCCAACTTTGTCATGGTGAATAATCCTTTTAATGTACTGTTGGATCCCATCTTGGTGAATATTTTGGCATCCATGTTCATGAGAAATATTGGTCTGTATTCTCCTTTTTGGTGGATTTTTGTCTGGTTTGGGGATCAAGATAATTCTGGCCTCATGAGTTTTGAAGTTTTCCTTCCATTTCTATTTTTTGAAACAGCTTCAGAAGAATAGGCATTAATTCTTTAAATGTTTGGTTGAATACTTCTGGGAGGACATCTGGTCCTCAATTCCTGTTATTGGGAGCTTTTTGGTTACTGCTTCAAATTCTTTGCTGGTATGGGTCTGTTCAGATTTTTTATTTCTTCCTGTTTCAGTTTTGGTAGTTTATATATCTGTACAAATGCATCCATTTCTTCAAGATTGACTAATTTGTTGGCATATAGTTGCTCACAATATGTTTTATAATTGTTTATATTTCTTTACTGTTGGTTGCAATCTCTCCTCTTTCATTCATGATTTTATTTGGGTCCTTTCTCTTTTCTTTCTTTCTTTTTTAAAATAATATTTTATTTTATTTTTTCAGTGTTCCAGAATTCATTGTTTATGCCCCACACCCAGTACCCTATGCATTTTGTGCCCTCAATACCACTAGGTGGGTATTGAGAGCCGTTCTCTTTTCTTTTGGATATGCCTAGATAGGGGTTTATCAATCTTATTAATTCTTTCAAAGAATGAGTCTGTAGTTTTGTTGATCTGTTCAACTGTCCTTTTCATTTCTATTGCTTGATTTCTGTTCTAATCTTTATTATTTCTCTTCTTCTGGAATTAGGTTTTATTTGCTCTTATTCTTCTTTTTTTTTTTTAAAGATTTCATTTATTTGACAGACAGAAACAAAGCTAGAGAGGGAATACAAGCAGAGGGAGTGAGAAAGGGAGACGCAGGCTTCCTGCTGAGCAGGGAGCCCAATGCAGAGCTCAGTCCTGGGACTTAGGGATCATGACCTGAGCTGAAGGCAGATGCTTAACAACTGAGTCACCTAGGTGCCCCTATTTGCTGTTCTTTATCCAGCTCTGTTACGTGTGAGATTAGATTGAGTATTTGAGACTTCCCTTGTTTCTTGAGAAAGGCTTGTATTGCTATATAGTTTCCCTCTTAGGATCATCTTTGCTGCATCCCAAAGGTTTTGAACAGTTGTATTTTCATTTTCATTTGCTACCATAATTTTTTTATTTATTATTATTATTATTATTATTATTATTATTTTTATTGTTACTAAATTTTTTTTCCAGTGTTCCAAGATTCATTCCCCATTCCCCACACCCAGTGCTCCACGCTTTAGGTGCCCCCAGTACATGTACCAATTCCTCCTGAAATGTGAGGAGGCCAGTGACACCAGAGCAGAGGAAATTCCAGGGAAAGCAAAAGAAAAGGAGGTAAGGTGGTGATGATAGAGTGCTAGTTAGATGAGTTTTCCTTTATTCTTGAAACATTTTGTCTTTTATTTTATGGAGACAACTTCACTGTAGTGTTATGTACAAATGAAGTGGGAG
>PITA01026270.1:0-22911 GCA_004023965.1 Spilogale gracilis
GATCTCTCCCCTTTCATTCATGATTTTGTTAATTTGGGTCTTCTCCCTTTTCCTTTGGATTAGTTTGGCCAATGGTTTATCGATCTTATTGATTCTTTCAAAGAACCAGCTTCTAGTTTTGTTGATGCGTTCTACTGTATCTCTAGTTTCTGATTCATTCATCTCTGCTCTAATCCTTATTATTTCCTGCCTTGTGTGGAGGGTTGGTTCAATTTTTTGTTTGATTTTCCAGTTCTTTAAGGTGTAATGAGAGTTGGTGTATTCGGGATTTTTCGATTTTTTTTGAGTGAGGCTTGGATGGCTATGAATTTCCCCCTTAGGACTGCCTTTGCTGTATCCCATAGGTTTTGGATCGATGTATCTTCATTCTCATTGGTTTCCATGAAGTGTTTCAGTTCTTCTTTGATTTCTTGGTTGATCCACATATTCCTGAGTAGGCTCGTCTTTAGCTTCCAAGTGTTTGATTTTTCTCCTGAACTTTTTATGGTGATTGAGTTCCAGTTTCATGGCATTGTGGTCAGAGAATATGCAGGGAATAATTTCAATCTTCTAGTTTCAGTTGAGTCCTGATTTGTGACCTAGTATGTGGTCTATTCTGGAGAAAGTTCCATGTGCACTCGAGAAGAATGAGAATTCTGCTGTTTTAGGGTGGAATGTTCTGAATATATCTATGAGATCCATCTGGTCCAATGTGTCATTCAAGGTTCTTGATTCTTTGCTGATTTTCTGTTTAGATGATCTGTCCATTGCTGAGAGTGGTGTGTTAAGACCTCCAACGATTAATGTATTCACATCAATATGATTCTTTATTTTGTTTAACAGTTGGCTTATGTAGTTGGCTGCTCCCATGTTGGGGCATACATATTTACAATTGTTAGATCTTCTTGACGTATAGACCCTTTAATAATGATGTAGTGTCCTTCTGTGTCTCTGATTACAGTCTTTAGACTAAAACCCAATTTGTCTGATATGAGAATCATTACCTTGGCTTTTTTCAGGGGTCCATTGGCATGAAAGATGGTCTTCCATCTCCTCACTTTCAATCTGGAAGTGTCTTTAGAATCAAGATGAGTCTCTTGTAAACAGCATATGGATGGGTCCTGTCATTTTATCCAGTCTGCAACCCTGTGTATTTTTATTGGAGCATTTAAGCCATTCACATTGAGAGTGATTATTGATAGATACATTTGTATTGACATCATGTTGCCTATGGAGTTCATGTTTCTATAGATTACCTCTGTAAATTTCTGTTTTGTGTCACTCTTGGGTTCGTTTCTCCTCTATAGAACCCCTCTTAGCATTTCTTGTAGTGCTGGCTTGGTGGTTGCATAATCTTTTAGACCTTGGCGGTCTTGGAAGCTCTTTATTTCTCCTTCCATTCTGAAAGTTAACCTTGCTGGATACATTATCCTTGGTTGCATATTTTTGTCATGTAAGTTCCTAAATATGTCTTGCCAGCCCTTTCTGGCTTGCCAGGTTTCTGTGGAAAGGTCTGACGTTATTCTGATGGTCCTCCCTCTATAGGTAAGGGATCACTTTCTCCTAGCTGCCCTTAAGACATATTCTTTGGTTTTTTGATTCGAGAATTTTACTCTTATGTGCCTGGAGGTTTTATAGTAAGTATTTCTAATGAATATAAGATGACAGGAAAGTATAGAAAACCTTACTTAAGAAGTCAGAATTGCATTTCTATTGGCTTCTTTTTTTCTCCCAGCCTCTTGATGTTGGATTTCTCAACATCTTAGTCTTCTCTGTCAACATGAAATCCTTTGTTAAATCATGCTGTTTCATGGTTTTAAATATACCATATACACTTGCAATACCTAAGCTTATATCTTAATCCAATTATCTAACTTAAACTATAGGGTCCATCTACTAGCTACCCAAATTCAACATGGGGAAATCAAAGCAGTTAGACATCACAATGAAGAGGCAAAGAAAGAAAACAATTGCACACAGAAAGAACACTTAAGATCTATAGAGGGAACATCCTGATTTTTCACTGAGTATTGATCAATGTACACATTTAAGGAAACTACATAAAGGCAGGAAAACTACCTAGGGTCCACAAAAGGGTGGGGGGAAAAAACCTTATTCTCATCAGATTTTATATAAAATCTTACCACTCATGGGGCATTCAGAAGAGCTATCAGAGTGTTGCTTAAGTAATAGGGGAAAATAGCCCCAAATGAACCACTGTTCTAATCCCACCTAACAAATTTAGGAGATCTAAAAGGGTTAAAGAATTTCTTAGTAAGAAAAGGTATATCCTGGGCTCCTGGGTGGATCAGAGGGTTAAGCCTCTCCTCAGCTCAGGTCATGATCCCAGGGTCCTGCGATCAAGTCCCACACTGGGCTCTCTGCTCAGCAGGGAGCCTGCGCCCCCTCTTTTTCTGCCTGCTTCTCTGCCTATTTTTGATCTCTCTCTTTCTGTCAAATAAGTAAATAAATCTTTTTAAAAATAAAAGATATATCCCACACAAAGCTCAAGACTGTAAGAACAGGAATATATCCAGTACCAAGAAAAGTATAATTCACTGTGTCTAATAACCAGTAAAAAGTTATGTATGCAAAGTAGAAAAATAAGACCCATGAGAAAAGTCTATCAAGATAATTCAACCCAGAAATGGTACAAAGCATAGGCTTAGTAAACAAAGATATTAAAAATTATAGCTGTACATCACACGTTCCTGAAAACAGAGAAAAGATTAATCAGTTTAATATAGTTTTTAGAAGGACACAAATCAAAGTTCTAGAGATGAAAACTAAGGTGTATAAAATGAAAAATAAAAATATATATGTATTAACAGATTAGATTGCAGATGAAAATATTATTGAACTTGAAGCCAAAGCAGTAGGGTTATCTTAAGTGAAACACAGAGCAACAATTTATTTGTGGGACAGCTTCAAACATCCTAATATGTATGTAAATGGAGCCCCTAAGTTAGAGAACAAGGTGGAAGACATAAATAGCTGAAGATATAGTAACTGGAAAAATTTCATATTTGATGAAAAATATAAACTTATACATCAAAAAACCTCCATAAACACCAAACATAAGGAAAATGAGGAAAACTACACCAAAGCACAATGTAATCCACCTTCTCAATATTGTCTCTGTCACTGGCTTTAAGCATAAGAGGAGAAAAATGACCTGTTATATATGAAGGGTCAAAAATAATAATAGCATCAGACTTGTCAAAAACAACATAAGCCAGAAGATCACAAAAACATTATTTTATTGATTTATAATTAAGTTACTGAAAGAAAAAAATATGAATTTAGATTGATCCTAATGATAAACTTCTGTATTAAGAAGAAAGCATTTAAATCAATGGTCTCCACTTCAATCTCAACAAGAAAAGCAATAAATTGTCAGAGAATATCAAGAGGACATGATCACTGGTTGACACTGGAATTAGACCCAGCAATTAAAGGCTCCTCGCCCCCTCCTCTGTCCATAGAATGGGAGTTCTGTTTGCCTTCCCCACTCCAGAAGCTGACCCAAGGACATCAGCTCAAAAAAGAGATGTGGTACTGAGACTCTCTGTACAGTAAGTGACTGAACTCAGTTAAGACCCCTATATTAATTTTTAAGATGAGACATATGCATGTGGAGATCTATTAGTTTTGCAGCTACCCAAGATAAGCTTCATATGTAACTTCTCTTTGCTGCCACTCTGTTTCAGAAAAACAGTCCCACAGTGTGCAAACATGGTGATTGGAGCCATTGTGATGATCAGCAAAAAGTTAGGACCAGGTGATCTGTCCTACATGCATGCCTCCATCCCCTTCTGTTAAACGGATGCTCAAAGACTCCCAGCAGGCCTCTGGTCCTTGGAAAGGCAATATACCGTCTGCCAAAGGTATTCCAGGAAGGGGTGTGACCAGTGCACCTGGGTGGCTCAGTCAGTTTATTAAGAGGCTGCTTTCAGCTCAGGTCATGATCCCAGAGTCCTGGGAGTGCAGCCTGCAGCAGGCTCCCTACTCAGTAGGGAGTCAGCTTCTCCTCCTGCCCCTTCCTCCTGCTCCTGCTTTCTCTCTCTCTCTCTCTCTCTCTCTCTCTCTCTCTCTCTCTCTCTCTCTTTCTCCCTCCTTCTCTCACTCTCAAATAAATAAATCTTAAAAAAAAAGCATGACTTTTCCCAGGCAGCTCAGGAGATCCCTCACCATAGCATGTTGTACAAACCCTATGCACTGCTCTCTCTCCCTATCTTTGCTCCATGAAAAGTGCTCCCCTACCCTTCCTGGCACCACAGCTTTTCTCTCTCCCAGTTCACAGCTCTGAACTGCGCATCTGCCACATTCTCTCCCTCCAATTGTGCAGATTCTTTTCCTAGGCCTCAGATTGATTTCCTATTGTTCAGAATGGTTTGATGTTGCTCGAGCTATGTTCAAGGAACCAAGCAAGCCTAGGGTCCTGGACTACTCTGCCATCTTACCTCCTCCCTTTATCTGGCAACTTTCTGTTTAAAGTTTATTTTACCGCAATTTTGTTCTCCAGATAAAAAGGGGAGACAAATTGATAGATATCTTTCTTGAATATATCAGCCAGTTGTATGTTGATGAATGCTTTCAGTTAACTAAAATTTCTTTGGGAGCCTGATGTATCACTAGTTAAACTCTCCTCTGTCTTGGTCAGTTCTCTCTCATATTTTTTAGTGACACACAGTACCATTGGTCTGCAGGCTCTATACTTCTGTCATTTCTAGCCTTTACCCATCCCCACTGCAAAGAGTGGCCAAAGCCCTACTCAGTCCCTCTTTTAGTCTTTTACCTTCCTTTCCCCATTCTTGTTTTGTTTTCCTCAGCATGCCCTCCTTCCTTCCATGCCCATAGCCAGGTTCTTTCTCATCCACCACAAACACTACAGAAGTCCTCATCAGCCCTAATGAACTTGCCTTGATCTTATAGACTTCATATACTCTAGCCTACCCTTTTGCTACTGTATTTCTTGAAAAAAATAGTCTGGGATGACCTTTTTAATTTTTTCATCCTTGCTTATTTCTCAACTCCGTTCTTTCATTTGACTCTCCCTCCAGTATTCAGTATTAGGAGTGTTCAGTATTAGGAGTTGGTTTTAAACATGTTAAATTTAAGAGAAAAAAAAACAATGGATTTTGCTGTCTTCATCCTTCTTCATCTGTGCAACACTAGACCCTTTCTGCTCTCCTCATCATATGACCTTTTTCTCCCTTGATTTTCAATATTCTCACATACCTTTCCTTTTATCCATCACTCCCACGGCATATTCATAATCTTTTGTGGCATTTTCACTTTGTTGCAGGTAACTTAGATATTTTACACTCTTTTCCTTCCCCTAAGTTGACACCTTCATATCTGACATTTCTTCTAGATCCAGGTGTCCAGACCCATTAGACATCTCTTTGTGCATCATTGATGCTCATTTGATTCCCATGGAAGTATGAAGTATATGTTTTTATTTCTACTGTGAAAACATGGATGTGGCAACTCACAATCAAGTTATTTACCCAAAGACTTCAGTGTTAGTAAGTAGTAGAGATCAAATTCAAACCTTCAAATTATTTTACCCTATGATCAGCAAACTGTAACTCAGGGGCCAGATCTGGATTGCCACTTGGTTATAGATGGTGAGCAAGCTAAGGATAGTTGGAGGTGGAAAAAAATTAAAAGATTGATATATAATGACTCAGGAAAAATTATATGAAATTCAATTTTCAAGATCCATGAACATTGAACTGAAATACATTAATGTTCATTTACATATTGAATACAGTTGTTTTTGTGTTACAAAATCAGAACTCAGTAGTTATCAGAGGAACACTATGGTACAGAAAGCATAAAATCTTTACCATCTGGTCTTTTATAGAATAAGTTTGCAGATTCCTGCTCCTGACTACTTCACAAGATACTGGGGCATTATCAGATGCGATAACATAAACAAAAGTTCTGCAGTCTGTAAAGCACAATACAGATATGCAGGATTAGCATTCTAAGCAATAAGCAGGGAATTGTAACAACCAACTAACACTCATAGCAGAAAAAAACAAAACATTTTTAAAAGCAAAGGTCATCAACAGAAGAACTCTTTGTGACTTGCAGTAAAACTGCTATTTTGAGTAAAAGAATGCTTTGGGAATAGAATATTTTGCCTAGATTAGGTTGACTCCCTTGCATGCTAATCAATGAGGTCATCACTATCATTAGAATCATGCAAAAACCCATAAATACATGAAGGTTAAAGAATATCCTACTAAAGAATGAATGGGTAAATCCAGAAATTAAAGGAAAAAAAATACATGGAAGTAAATTAAATGATGATAGTCTAAAACCTTTGGGATGCAACAAAGGTGGACCTAGGAGGGAAGTAAATAGTACTACAGGCCTTCCTAAAGAAGGAAAGTTTCAAATACACAACCTAACCTTAAACATGAAGGAGATGTAAAAAGAAGAGCAAATAAAGCCTAAAATCAACAGAATAAGGGAAATAATTAAGATTTGGGCAGAAATAAATGATATAAGAATAAAAAACACTGGAACATATCAACAAAATTAGGAGCTGGTTCTTTGAAAGAATTAACAAAATTGATAAACCCCTGGCCAGACTTATCTGAAAGAAAAAGGACCCAAATAAATAAAATCACAAATGAAAGAGGAGAAATCACAAACTGACAGCACTGAAATACAAATAATTTTAAGAGAATAATGGGGAAAATTATATGCTAACAAATTGGGCAATCTGGAAGAAATAGAAAAATTCCTAAAGAGATATGAACTATCAAAACTGAAATAAGAAGAGAGAGAAAATTTTAACAGACCCATAACCAGAAAATAAATTGAATCCATAATCAAAAATCCCCCAACAAGGGTCCAGGGCCAGATGGCTTCCCAGGGGAATTCTATTAGACATCTGAAAGAGAATTAATACCTATTCTGCTGAAGCTGTTCCAAAAAACAGACATGGAAGGAAAACTTCCAAACTCATTTTACAAGCCTGCATTACCTTGATCCCAAAACCAAAGACCCTACTAAAATGGAGAATTCCAGAAAAAAGCCCTTGATGAACATGAATGCAAAAGTACTCAACAAGATACTAGCTAACTGAATCCAACAGTTCATTAAAAAGACTATTCACCATGAGTTTTATTCCTGGGCCACAGGAGTGGTTCAATACCTGCAAGTCAATCAATGCAATACACATTAATAAAAGGATAAGAACTATATGATCCTCTCAATAGATGCAGAAAAAAAAACATTTGACAAATTACAGCATCCTTTCTTGATTTAAAATCCTCAACAAAGTAGGGATAGAGGAAAACTATCTCAACATCATAAAGACCATATATGAAAGGCCCACAACTAATATCAACCTCAATGAGGAAAAACTGAGAGCCTTTCCCCTACAGTCAGGGACAAGACAAGGATGTTTACTCTCACTGTTATTTAACATAATACTAGAAGTCTTAGCCTCATTGAGCAGACAACAAAAAGAAATAAAAGAAATCTTAACCAGCAAGGAAGAAGTCAAACTTTCACTATTTATAGATAATTTGATACTCTATGTAGAAAACCTGAAAAACTTCACCAAAAATTTATAAGAACAGAGATATGAATTCAACAAATTTACAGGATATAAAAAACAATGTACAGAAATCTGTTTTATTTTTATGTACCAATAATGAAACAGCATAAGGAGAAGTCAAGGAACAGGTCCCTTTTACAACTGCACCAAAACCCAAAGATAACTACAAATAAACCTAACCAAAGTGGTAAAAGATCTGTACACTGAAAATCATAGAACACTTATGAAAGAATTTGAAGAGGACACAAAGAAATGATTCCATGCTCATGGACTGGAAGAACAAATATTGATAAAACATCTATTTACCCAAAGGAATCTACACATTCAAAACAATCCCTATAAAAATAACACCAGCATTTTTCACAGAGCTAGTACAAACATGGAGCCACAAAAGACCACAATTAAACAAAGTAATGTCGAAAAAGAAAAGCAAAATGGGAGACATCGCAATCTTGGATTTCAAGTTGGGTTACAAAACTGTAGTCATCAAGACAGTGTGGTACTGGATCAGTGAAATAAAACAGAGAACCCAGAAATGGACCCATAGATGGATGACCAGCTAATCTTCAACAAAGCAGAAAAGAATATCCAATGAAAAAAAGACTGTCTCTTCAACAAATGGTGTTGGGAAAACTGAAGAGCAGCATGCAGAAGAATGAAACCACACCACTTCCTTAGACCATACACAAAAATAAATTCAAAATGGATGAAAGACCTAAATATAAGACAAAAAACCATCCAACTCTTAGAGAAGAAAACAGGAAGCAACCTCTGTGACTTTGGCTGCAGCAATTTATTAGACATATCTCCAGAGGAAAGGGAAACAAGAGCAAAAATCAACCACTGGGACCTCATCAAGATAAAAAAGCTTCTGTGCAGTTAAGGAAAATAGTCAACAGAACTAAAAAGCAGAATGGGAGATGGTATTTGCACATATCTGATAAAGTGTTAGTATCCAAGATATATGAAGAGTGTATATCAATGTGTTTTGATTTGCATTTCCCTGATGACTAATGATAATGAGCATCTTTTTCATGTGTCACTAGTCATTTGTGTGTCTTCATTAGGAAGTGTCTGTTCATGTCTTCTGCCCATTTTTTGACTTGATCATCCATTTTGGTGATCACAGCTTTGTAGTAACTGGAGAGGATTACCTCTTACATTGTTGGTGGGAATGCAAGTTGGTGCAGCCACTGTCAAAAACAATATGATTCCTTTAAAAATTTAAAATAGAGCTACTTTATGACCTTGCAACTGCCCTACTGAGTATTTACACCAAAGATACAGATGTAGTGAAGGGAAGGGCCATATGTACCCCAAAATTCATAGCAGCAGTGGTCACAATTGCCAAATCGTGGTAAGAGTCAAGATGTCCTTCAACAGATGAATGCATAAAGAAGATATGGTCCATATATACAATGGAATATTACACAGCCATCAGAAAGGATGAAGATCCAACTCTTGTATCATCAGGGATGGGACTGGAGGAGATTATGCTGAGTGAAATAAGTCAAGCAGAGAAATTCAACTATCATATGGTTTCACTTACTTGTGGAGCATAAGGAGTAACATGGAGGACATTAGAAGAAGGAAAGGAAAAGTGAACTGAGGTAAATCAGAGTGGGAGATGAAGCATGAGACACTGTAGACTCTGAGAAACAAGCTGCGGGTTTTGCAAGGGAGGGTGTTGGGGGATGTGAGCCTGATGGTCAGTATTAGAGAGGGCACCTATTGCATGGAGTACTGGGTGTGGTGCATAAACAATGGATCTTGGAACACTGAAAAAATAAAATTTAAAAAAAAACACGAAATATATGAACTTATAAAACTAAACACCTGAAAAATAATCCAGTTAGAAAATGGGCAGAACACATGAACAGACATTTTCCAAAGAAGATATCCAAATAGCTAACAGACACAAGAAAAGATGCTCAACATCACTCATCATCAGGGAAATACAAATTAAAACTGCAATGAGACATTATCTCACACCTGTCAAAAATGGCTAAAATTAACACAGGAAACAAACGATGGTAAGGATGCAGAGAAAGGGGAACCCTTTGCACTGTTGGGAATGTAAAGTGGTATAGTCAGTCTCAAAAACAATATGGAGGTTCTCAAAAAGTTAAAAATATAATTACTCTATGATCTAGCAATTGCACTACTACGTATTTACCCAAAGGATACAAAAATACTGATTCAAAGGGATAGTTTATGGCATTAATAATAGCTAAATTATGGGAAAATTCCAAAAGTCCATTGACTGATGAATGGATAAAGAACATGTGGTATATATATATTCAGTCATAAAAAAGAAGGAAATCTTGCCATTTGCAATGATGTGGATGGAGCTAGAGACTACTATGCTAAGTGAAATAAATCAGAAAGACAAATACCATATGATTTCACTCATATATGGAATTTAAGAAATAAAACTAATGAACATAGGAGGGGAAAGAGGCAAATGAGAAAACAGCTTCTTATCTATAGACAACAAACAGGGGTACTGGAGGGAAGGTGGGTGTGTATACAGGCTAAATGTGTGATGAGCATTAAGGAGGGCACTTATTAAGATGAGTGTTGAGTGTTATATGTAAGTAATGAGTCACTAAGTTCTACTCCTAAAACCAAAATTACACTATAGGTCAACTAACTTAGATTTAAATTAAAGCAAAATAAAACAAGAATATTGCAACAGTTTCCCACTTAGAAAACAGTATTCTAAAGCTAATTGCATCATCCTTTGATAAAAGGGGATCTTGTAGCTGTTTAAGCATGTTGAACTTGACCTGAGCCCTGTGTTCCCTGAACAGGATGATTTAGAAGAGAAAATTTTAAAAAAGACTTACAAAAAAATATCCTCCCACACACATTTCCTGTCCTGAGAAATGGCCATTATGTGCTCTGAAATAGATCATACTTCTACCCCTTCCTCAATCAGTTAATGTACATCCCTATTCCCCCTCAATCAGTCTTTTTTGGTATAAAATCCCAATTTTTCTCCTCTTCAGACTTTCCTAATCAAAAGCCTGAAGTCTTAAACTTCCCCTCAATTCGACTTACCTTTAGATATTTCTTCCTGACTACAGGTCCCTGATTTCCCTTTCCTTAGAGCATTTACTTAAGAAATCTTGCAATTATAAAATTATTCCATGTCCTTCAAGATGTTTATCTTTTCCCAGCCTCTTTCAAGTTTTAGAACCTAGGATGTCTTTCTCAAGGAACTGGGGGTCATTAATTTAAAATGTAACCATCAAAAAATGGGAGGGGTGTAGGGGATGGTGTAAGTGGGTTATGGACTTTAAGTAGGGCTTGGGATGTAATGAGCACAGGGTATTTTATAAGACTGATAAGTCACTAAACTCTACCTCTTAAAATAATAATACATTGTATGTTAGTTAATTGAATTTAATTAAATATTCCAAAAAGAAAAAAAATTAGATACAATTAAAAAAATATAGAGTTAATAGTTGCGCTTTCCAAAGAGGGGGGGGAAAGCACTCATCTCCAACGTCTGTGGGAGGTAGAAACCTAACTTTATTTTTCTTTCAGTGTTCCAAGAAGATTCATTATTTATGCACCGCATCCAGTGTTCCATGCCCTCCTTAATACCAACCACCAGGCCCACCCATCCCTTCTCCCCCTGCCCCTCCAAAACCCTAAGTTTGTTTCTGAGTGCTGTCTCTCATGGTTAATCTCCCCCAAGTTTTTGACAATTCACTTTTCCTCCCCTTCTCCTAATGTCCTCCATATATACTTTCAATGTCATCCTGATCAAAATTCCACCAGCATTTTTCAAAGTGCTGGAACAAACAATCCTAAAATTTGTGTAGAACCAGAAAAGACTCCAAATCACTAAAGAAATGTTGAAAAAGAAAAACAAAACAAAGCTGGGGGCATCATGTTGCCTGATTTCAAGCTTTATTACAAAGCTGTAATCACCAAAACAGCATGGTACTGACACAAAAACAGACACATATATCAGTGGAACAGAGTAGAGAGCCCAGATATGGACCCTCAATTCTATGGTCAAGTAATCTTTGACAAATCTGGGAAAAATATCCAGTGGAAAAAAGTCTCTTCAATAAATGGTGCTGGGAAAATTGGACAGGTATGTATAGAAGAATGAAACTGGACCATTCCCTTACACCAACCACAAAGATAAACTCAAAATGGATGAAAGATGTCAATGTGAGACAGGAATCCATCAAAATCCTAGAGGAGAACATAAGCAGTAACCTCTTCTATATCAGCCACAGCAAGTTCTTCCAAGACATGTCTCCAAAGGCAAAGGAAAAAAAAGAAAAAATAAATTTTTGGACTTCATCAAGATAAAAAGCTTCTACACAGCAATGAAAAGAGTTAACAAAACAAAGAGGCAACCCACCTAATGGAAGAAGGTATTGCAAATTACACTACAGACAAAGGGCTGATATCCAAGATCTATAAAGAACTCCTCAAACTCAACACCCAAAAAACAGATGACCATGTCAAAAAATGGGCAGAAGACATGAACAGACACTTCTCCAATGAAGACACACAAATGACTAGCAGACACATGAAAAAGATTTTCATTATCATTAGCCATTAGGGAAATTCAAATCAAAACCACACTGAGATTCCACCTTACACTAGTTAGAATGGCCAAAATTAACAGGACAGGAAACAAGTCTTGGAGAGGATGTGGAGAAAAGGGAACTCTCTTACACTGTCGGTGGGAATGCAAGTTGGTGCAGCCACTTTCAGAAACAGTATGGAGATTCCTTAAAAATTTTTAAATAGAGCTACCCTATGGCCCTGCAATCGCACTATTGGGTATTTACCCCAAAGGTACAGATGTAGTGAAAAGAAGGGCCATATGTACCCCACAGTTCATAGCAGCAATGGCCACAATCTCCAAACTGTGGAAAGAGCCAAAAATGCCCTTCTATCCAGATGAATGGATAAAGAAGATATGGACTATATATATAATGGAATATTATGCAGCCATCACAAAAGGATGAAGACTCAACTTTTGTATCAACATGGACAGAACTGGAGAATATGTTGAATGAAATGTTAAGCAAAGTCAATTATCATTTCATTTACTTATAGAAACCCAACTAAGAGTGTTGGTCTAATCCTATTGATCGGCCTCCCCTCTCTTCAAGGTCCTTCTGTATTTCTCTGCTTGTTCATCCCTGCACTTAAATTTCCACTTTTTGTCTGGGTGGAATTGAGTTCAATTTCTCTGCTCTATTCCAATAGTCTCTCTCTCTCATTGCAATAGTCTTAAAGTCTTCCTTGCCTATTTAATTCCATCTCATGTAGTTTCTCTTAATATTACTCATTAATATACTTTTTATTGCAACTGCTTGAAGAAAACAATATACTTAACTGTCCACTATGTTTTATTTTTTACCATTTCAAGATCATGATGAAATTTTTATTGGATGAAATTGTAGGTATTGATTTGGGAAGGTATAAGAAATGGTAGCATAACTGCAGTTATGTAAAGATAATCCTTAAAAGTGTTTAAAAATTTAAAACACTATTTAAATATTTAAAACACTATTTCCCTCCCTTGATAGCTACTCTACCTGAAGCTAAAGTACTTTAATATTGCTAGGCTTTTAAAAACATTTATCCCTTTTATAATGAAGTTTTGCTGTATTTCAGCCAGTCCCTAGTACTCTAGGATACACTATAAAATTAGAAACCTTTCCCTCTAGGAGTTTGGATAACAAAAGCTAGGACAAATACTAAAAATTTTTAAAGCTCCATTTATTATATCACATTTCCTGCTCACATGGAAAAGACTCCCTTCAATTTTCATAATGCCACTCTAGCGACAGGATAAGAAAATCTTCCATGAAACATGTGAAATGAATGCAAACAAATTAAACACATTTTTTTCTGGTTAACAAAAAAAAATAATAGGGGCACCTGGGTGGCTCAGGTGGTTAAGCGACTGCCTTCAGCTCAGGTCATGATCCCAGAGACCTGGAATCGGATCGAGTCCCACATCGGGCTCCCTGCTGGGCAGGAAGCCTGCTTCTCCCTCTCTCACTCCCCCTGCTTGTGTTCCCTCTCTGGCTATGTTTCTCTCTGTCAAACAAAAAATATCTTTAAAAAAAAATAAGAGTGTTTTCTGTTAAAATATAAATTAATTGAATTGACTTTCTCTTAGCCAAACTTAAAGATTGTCCTATATACTATGTTGGAAAGTTAGTAAGTTTCCTCATTAACATTTAATAACTGAATGTTCAGTAAAGTGATTATTGGCCATCATCTTCTATCATTTTATCTTTACATTCATTTGAAAGACACTTAAGAAAAAAACAACTTTTAACATGACCACTCATTTTCAGGCATTTGTGGTATTTATCATTAGACTGGAAACTAATAACCACAGACTACAGCAGTTAAAAGGATTTTTAAAAATGAATGTTTTATGCTACTTTAATCAAGCATCAGTTCTTAATATTGGCAACTCAACATAACCTTTATACACAGCTGTGTGTGTATTGAGTTTTTAATTTCCTTTTTGCAAATTTCCTTTCTACTCTTCTGACATTCTTTATCTAGGCAAAAAAGTAATCCTCAGAAGAGGTCAGAATATCTTAAAATCCAACTTCTGAACTCAGACTATTGTTTCTTAGAGGACTTTTTAACTTTTCCCAAAGATTTTAACTTATTCCCTGTACTTTATTTTCTTGACTCGCCTTTACGTTACAAGGTTATTCAGAGGTCAAAAATATTTTTTCATATCCAGATAATTTAAAAAAATTTCTGTATCTCCCACATTCAGTATAAAAATACATTATCAGATGACACATTTGAGATATGGAATTTTCTCCCAACAACTCTCTCTCATTTTAATCATATTAAATTCCCAAATGCTCATGAATTTCTCATCAGTCACCTTGAAAATCTGTTGAGCTTTTCTGTTGAGGAGAAATGCCTCTTTGATTGAAAGCAAATGATTAAAAAAATAGAATACCTGATTTCAATTACCTCTACATAAACTAAAAATAAAGATGAGTTCATGATAAAGGATAGCTGGGTTTTTGGTTTGTTCGTAGTGAATTTGCTAATGGTCCACATGAAATTAGGAGCTATATTTGCAAATATTCTTTCTGCAGATGTTTTCTTTTACATAATATTTAATGCATAGCAGCTACCACCAAGTTTTTAGCAGTTCCTAAGGGAAAATATGTGCTTAATTTCATCCTAATTGCAAGGACTGAAGAGGTATATCCCTAGCATATAGGACACACTTGGTTTCACCATGAAAAGCAAAGCAATTATTTTATTATGATGTTTCCCTCTCAAATCATATGGTATATTGAAAACTAAAACAATGTTATATGTCAGAGAAAGCAACAAAAACCTGATGAACAATGAGAAGTTGTGCATTATTTTCAGTGGAAAACACTTGACCATGTACAAAGCCACTGAGAACCACAGTTGAAGAGGTGAGATTGAATCTATAAAGATGAATGTAAGTTCTGTAGAAATTCTGAGAAAGAAATAGGATCCAAGTAAAAAAATAAAGCTTCATAATGTGAATGGCAAGTGAATTGCACAATGCGTAGCATATTGAATGGTAGCTGTTCTATCAGTTAAGGTGATAGCTTTCTATCAGGGAAGATACTTTTGGTTACAAATAACTCAGGCTGGTCTAAATAAGAGTAACTCTGTTCAAGAGTTAACAGGCTCAAGTATATTTTTAATTAGGGTTCCAGTTCCATTTGCTTGGCTCTGCCTATTACCAAATATGAGCTTCATGGTAATAATATATTTCGTGGTATATCATGGTAATAAAATACTTACTGATCTGACATCCATAAAGCATCTCTTGAGGCCATTTCTTCAAAGCCTTACTCCAATTAATTTAATATAGTTTACATACCTATTCCTGAATTACCAAGGATAGGAGATTAAACTGTTGCAATGTGGGAATTATGCTAATAAGTTATCTCTAAACAGGGTTTACTAGATATGTGACAAATCTCACCTGAACATACCAGTTGCTGTGCAGTGAATAGGGGGCGAAACAGAAGCTGTTAACAGTATATTACATGGGATGCAGTGAACTATCAAGATGGAACCAAAATAGATTTTTCAAAATAGTGATAGGTCATTAAACATTTACTTCCCCTCCCCATTTCTCCCTTTAAGACAGATTGAATAAAAAAGGAATATTTTTAATTGATTGGTACAACTTGAGGTTGATGGGAAGAGAGACTGCAACTCTGTCTACCAGGAGTTATCACAGTTAAATAGGTTGATGGATGGAAGAAGCTTTATCAGTAGTGTTATTAAGACCCAGAGTTAGTATTTGATACTTGAAATTTGGCCAGAAAATCTTACAAAAAGATTTTGTCTGTAATGCAAGATGTAATGTAAGATTTGTCTGTAATGCAATTCAGACATTAAGTATATTTTTTGTTGTTGTTTTAATTCATAAACTTAATTGGATTCCCTAGACAATCATTTCAGTTCGTGTTCTGAGAATGTATTCAGGCCTTAGGATCTAAGAGATCAAGACAGAATTTGAAGTGGAGTATAACCACTGCATTGATTACACACAGAGTAAATATTCTCACTCTGCTCCCTATATAGTACTTATGCTATGTTCTGTGTTCTTATTCTACCCAATTTTAATGAGTCCTCTCAAAATCCCTTGAGGCTTTAAGATTGTAAGAGGGTTTTCATTTATTTCCCTGAATATGGCCAATCATCTTGTTACTTTACCTTTCATGAACTCTTCTTTAAACCATAAGGACTCATGAATACTTTAGAACAGGAACATTTGCATTCCTGCCTATTCTCAGACATTGTGTATTCTTCCTCTTTATATTTGCCCCCTACATAATTACCAATTTCCTGTTTTGCCCACTCAAAGTGTACCTCAACTTATTTGCATATTAGACTCACCTGGAAAATTTTATGGGCAATGAGGGAAGGAAGAAAGGGCAAGGAAAGGGATCAAAAAAAGTGAATTTAAGATTAACCACACATGACCAGTGGTGCTCCCAAGTAATTTTACTTAGAGAGTAGTTATTATTTATCTTAAAAATAGCTATGTAATGGATTGTATCTGCTTGGCTATAGAGGTGAGTTTTCTCAATCTTTATAATTTCTTCAAGAGACTGCCTGTGATACACATCACATTTTGATTTAATTCTCACTCAATAATTGCTTTTGTATTCTACCTTTGTGGAGCAATTTTATGGGTTGTGCTTAACCTCTTTTTCTCTGTCCTTTCCTTCTTCTTGCTACCAGGAACATGGATGATGCCAACTCTGATTATGAAGGAAGGCCCCACCCAGCCACATAACAAGACAAAGGGAACTTGTACCATGACACCACAGAAAACAGATCTACACAAATTTCATGTGAGGTGAATACATTCCTATCTGGTTTAAGCTACTGTTATTTCAACTGTTCTGTCCATTATTGCTGAATCTAATCTTAACCAGAATGAGAAAAACAGAGGTGACCATCTGCGCAAAAGTCCTGAGGAAGTGTTTCCGAATCAAAAGACCAGTTCAGCAGAAAATTAGCAAGAATGGGGAGAAATTCTACAAGAGGACTACACACTCATGACATACATTGGGCATATAAACTGAGTCCAGAACACCATGGTAACAAGAAAGCAATGGGAAGTCTCCAAAGGATCAGGAAAGTGGTAGAATGTAATATACTTTCAAAGGATTCATTCTGGTTTTCCTGTGGGAAATGGAGAAAAATAGGCAAGAGAGTATACAGGGAAGCCATTAAAAGGCTATAGTAGTTATCAAAGAAAGAAATGACTGAGCACAGATTAAGATGGAGGAAAAGAATATATAGTGGAATATATGGATTAAAGGTGGGCAAGTTTCTTTCAGAGCCCAGATTTTTTTTCCTGGAAGCTTGGAATACTAAAATTTTTTTCACATAACCCTTCTGTTACCCTTAATAATGTGTGTAAAATGACTAGAAGTATCCTTGGCAGAGAGCATAATTAAGGTTATCTATTGCTCTCACTATTAAAATGACCATCTTGGAAGTAGAGTGACAGAACTTATGAACATCTTTTTAAAACCTGATCTCCTATGTGCTGGACACTTATCAGATGTACCAATCTCTAGGTAGAGTCTAGTGAAGTAAGGACCGTTAACTTTATTCTGTGTCACCATTTAGAGTACATATTCATATTTTTACTGACATGTTTATGACATTAACTTTTTCAACTATAGCAAGTATGAAGTTTATTACTCATCTCTCAGAGATAGAGAGGAGGTATTTTTTTATCTATCTATCTATCTATCTATCATCTATCATCTATCATCTATCTATTATTTCTGTGAGTCTAATCTCTAAATTAAATCTCTTCTGAATCTCTCCTCATGACCAGAAAGAAATTCAATCTCATTAGGATCTGTATATCCCTTCTCTAAGGTTATGTAAGAGCTCCAGGGTCTTATTTGTTCCAAAGCTTTCAAAAAGGACCTTTCATAGTCTACACTGGAAAATCCCTATGGCCAATACGAAGCAGAGGACTGCTGTTTTATTGGACATCTTGGACACCACAATCCATGCTTTCAATCTCATCTGAAATTCTGCTACCTCCCTGGATACTGCATGGAAACAGATTGAACCCTACACAGGAATTGTCCCATATAATCTGAAGATCTTTCTCAGTTCCTGAGAAGTGTATCTCTGGACAAGCCTTCTTAGCTGCTCTATCATAAACACCACAGTCTATTTCCTCTTTGTGTTCACCTTTCAAAAAATGCTACTATTCTTTTTCACTTTTAGTTTATGCATAAAAATCACCACCAATTCCTAATTATCTGGGGATTCACATCAATAATGGGAGCAGGAACTGGGGGCTTTTTAATCACTCACCATGTGACTTATGACTTCATCTATAAACTTATGGCCTCATTAAATAGATAATCTTGGTAAACAGGTTTTAACAAGTCCTATGTCCTTTTACACCAAGGAGATCATTTATGTAGGGTTACTGAAGAGAGAAGAGAAAAGCATAGGAAGTACTTTTTACTCCTTACATCTTGCATTATATCATGGATCTATATCCATGCTTGTCTCTTGTCAGATAGGTGGACTTCATATATTTGATAACCTATCGGCATCCCAGGTAAGAAAAAGAAAAGGTGTGACAGAAGTCATTCCTGCCAATATGGATAATAAAAGATGAAGATGGGTTGCTTCTTGCTGAGAAGCACTGACCAGGTCATGGATGCCCACAAAGTTTGATGAAATGAAAATTTTATTTCTATTTTTTTGTTGTAGGAATGGGTTGAGGGGGTAAGAATTTCCATTTATGCTCAAATCATTGAAATAATTCAAACAAAAAGACCTTATAACAGAGCTCCAAGGATACAATGGAAATAATATTGGATGATTATTTAATGCTATCTTTAATGGAAAATAAAAACTGTTATCAACCCATCTGATAGAGGGCTCTTAGAATTTTGAAACTTCTTAAAATACAGCCTGTGATTTATGAAAATAATAAGGAAAAAGGATATTTCTCCTAATATTTGGCCAAGGATTCTCCTAAAACACACAACTAGAACCCCACAAATTTGTTAACTCAGATACTATCAGACCCTTCTCTCTCCCTGATGTTCTGCTTACTCAGACCCTAAGAGCAGTTTGGTTCCTGTCCCAATAGATCACAGAAGCAGCTCTCACAAAGGCAAAGAGTTTTTAATCCTCCTAAATGGGCATAAATCACAAAGCTCTTTATTATCCCTGGGGAGAAGAGGATGTGTAAAAA
The DNA here is from genome assembly GCA_004023965.1 of Spilogale gracilis. Taxonomy (NCBI): domain Eukaryota; kingdom Metazoa; phylum Chordata; class Mammalia; order Carnivora; family Mephitidae; genus Spilogale; species Spilogale gracilis. Next base: position 19,341 of record PITA01026270.1, read on the forward strand.
TAGTTAATATGCTCGCTCAATTCTGTAAACAACATAAATGTCTACTAAAAGAAGAACGGATAAATAAAATACAGCCTATTCATGTAATTTTACATAGCTGTGAAAATGGAGTTACTGTTATCAACTCAAGTCAATCTCAAAAATCATTTTTTAGGAAAAAGGCACATTGCAAAAAGTAACTCACAGTGTTGACTACATTACAGAAGCATGCAAAATACTGTTTAGGAAATCATTCAGTTAGAATAAAAATACTAAGATATTCACGGGAGTGAAAAAAAATGGAAAAAATATGATGCTGGTACCTTAGAGGTAGGAAAATGTGATTAGGGTGAAGTGTTTTGATTAAATTTTTACATGACATGTACATGGATTTTAATTAGATTCTCAATCCTTCCCAGCATATTCAAAATAATACAGGAAATAATTAAAATTTAGACCTCTTTCCTGGAAGTGAAGAAAAGTGTTAGGTAAGGAGAAGTTGGTGTTGTTATTTTTTTTTAAGATTTTATTTATTTGGCAGAGAGAAACACAGCTAGAGAGGGAACACAAGCAGGGCGAGTGAGAGAAGGGGAGGCAGGCTCCCCACTGAGCAGGGAGGCCAATGTGGGGCTCGATCCCAAGACAGTGGGATCATGACCTGAGCTGAAGGCAGATGCTTAATGACTGAGCAACCCAGGTACCCTGAGGTTAGTGTTATGTTCCTCTTTCATATTGCACAGGCAATATAACTAGATAGAATGAGCTAGGTTGTGTTTCACTAACAAATCCCCAAATGTTTATAACACAATTAGACAAAAGTTCAATTTTTATTCTTGTAGAGCAGCTGACTTCCTTGAGGTGGCTCCACATTCCAGATGACTACATATCAATACAGGTTTATACAATTATCAAGACTAAGAAAGAAAGCAAGAATAATTAAACACACAAGGGATCTCAAATACTTCTAAACATGGCCAAATGTTGCATACCATCCTTCATTTTAAAGGGTTGTGTCTTAGCCTGTGTTATGCTCCCCTCAAGAAGCAGAACCTGAGTCGAGGGTGTAACTGTAAATCATTTATTTTGTAAAAATAATCCTAGAAAGAGGAGGGAAATGGATAGAAAAATATAGGGAAGGAGGAAAAGGCAATTCTAGGGTTTATTGACAAGCACATTCTCTCTCAGGCTCAGTCATGGTTCAAAGTCTCACAGAAGTCATAGAAGATGTATCTGACAATTGCCTATTTGAGTGATTTTGAAGTGTTTATTCATATTTGTCTGACCTCATTGGCCAAGAAATGCTCCCAGGTAGTAACTAACACTTTCTGGTTGGTGTATGTATCAAAATGGCTGAGCTGGTCTTTGTGAATGTTCTACACTGCTTCACAGGAAAAGCCCAGGACCAACAGCGAGAGCTATGCAGTACAGCTGAGGCCAGCTGCCATCAAGTTACACCTCGGAGTAGTGGACTACCACAGTAATAGCTGGAATAGGAAGTGTGCTGAAAATGGGTGGTCATCCCATAGAGTTAGTCTACCACTACACCACTCAGATCTGCTTGTGCCTTACATCAAAGTCAATAGATGACAGAGAAACAACATACTGTCCTGACTGCTATAGCTCTTCTCAAGACTGACATGGATATTCCTCTTCACCACATATTTTAGATGTCCCTAATCCTTGGGCAGTAATTCAGGAGCTCCAGATTTCTTATCTAGTGACATAATATAGACCTCTGTGAGAAGCCAAACCTTTAGTTACTTCATGTGGCTTAACTATGGTTGCTGCAATTACTGAGCTATAGTCTTGACTAGATACAGAAGCACCAAGATACTCTCCTGGACATTAGATGTACTTCCTGTCCCCAGTATATAACATCTCTATTATGATAAAGATGTTCAGGATCAACCACTCCCATCTATACAAAACTCCTTTACAAGTTCAACAGCATTAAGAGTTAAAATCAGGAAACAGTAGTGGGTCTTCAGGCAATTTGAATCCTTATCTCTGGTAGAAATATTTCCCCAGTGGGAACCAGGACCACTATTATAGCAGAATCAAGGAACAGGAAGCACGGATTCCAAAAAAGTGTCACTTAGGGGTAACGTAAAGAGGAGACAATCCTCCCTTTAACCTTTGGCTCCCATTTCTGTATGTTTTAGTTATCGAGGACACAGCTTTATATATCACAGTTTGTAACCACTTTTAGTATGTATAATGTATTCTGAAGGACAACCCACAAACCAGTGGTGTGTTGTTAGTGGGCTTCTTCTCAAAGTCATCTTTTGCTCTGGGGCCCATTCAAATTTAGCCAACTTTCAAGTCACTAATAACTGGATCAAAAAAGTTTCCCAAGGGGGGGTCAAGATGGTGGAAGGCCAGGTGACCACATTTCGGAGAGTTCCCTGAAGAGAGCTGAATTCCAGCAAAAAAAACACTACAAGACCACTGTGAACACCCATGAAACCAGCCTGAAATGTGATATTTCCCACTTCTGGACCGCCACGAGAGACAAAGAACATCGGCAAAAAGGTAGAAACAAATAAGAGGGTCTGGAGGCTTGCCCCCAGAGACAGGGGAGTGGGGGAGGAAGCTGGCAGAGCTGAACCACTGAAAACAAATACCGCAAAACGAAAGTGCTCTGTGAGTGGGAATAACAGCAGGTTATGGCCTGAATTGGGGCTAGAAAGAAGCTAAACACAGCAGAGCCTGGGGCAAGGCAAGGAGACTTTTTAAAATCTTTTATTTTCTTTCTGTTCCTACTGCCCGGCCTCCCTCCGCCCCAGCGGACCCCGGCCCCGGCGCGCGCAGCTGCCTGCCTCCGCCTGGGCCGCCACAGCTGCCGGGAAAGCAGCGGGAGTGGATTCTATTTCTACGCCGCTGCCCTTCTTTCCCGTTTCTCTCCACACCGTGGGCCGCGTGTAGACCCCCCCAGGGAAGACTTTTTTTTTTTTTTATTGTTACTAAATTTTTTTTTTCCAGTGTTCCAAGATTCATTCCTCATTCCCCACACCCAGTGCTCCACGCTTTAGGTGTCCCCAGTACCCACCACCAGGCTCTCCCATCCCTCCACCCCCCTCCCTCCAAGTCCCTCAGTTTGTTTCTGTGTTCAAAGTCTCTGTTGTTTCGTTTCCTCCCTAGATTACCCTAGTTCCCATTTGCTTTCCTTCTGCCACTGTCCTCCAGTTTGCCCCTCATGCACCGCAAGTAAGTGAGACCATGCGATACTTGACTTTCTCTTTTTGGCTTATTTCACTCAGCATAATCTCTTACAGTCCAAGACGTTTTTTACAGACTTTCATGGGACCGGAGAGGCCCCAGGTCCCAGGGCGCAAAGTTGCGCGATCCAAAAGAGGTTGTGGCTTTGAGATGCGGGAGTGAAACTACAAGCGGGGACGGGGGCAGAAATCAATACAACATCTGCACCAGCCCGGCTGTGACAGACTGCCAACTGGGAGGCTGGAAAGAGCCCCTCCCTGTGTAGAGGCTCGCTCTGGGAGGGAGGTCTGGGCACAGACATCCTGCTCCGACTTGACTTCCTCAACTGCTGAAAAAAGACGCAAAAGAACAACGCTCCGCTACCAGAGAATTG
>PITA01026271.1:0-22903 GCA_004023965.1 Spilogale gracilis
TTTTTTTTTTACAGAAATATACATTTTTACTGCTTTCATGTTTTCTACCTTTATATTGTCACTTTTGGTCTCTCCTTAGCACACAAAGTATCCTTTTTAATATTTCTTGCAGGGCTAATTTAGTGGTCATAAACTACTTTAGTTTTCATTTGTCTGAGGAACTCTTTGTCTTTCCATTTGTTCTGAATGGTAGCCTTCCTTGATAGATTATTTTTGGCTTCAGATTTTTCTCATTCAGGACTTTGCAAGCCAGAGGAAATGGTATGATATATTCAAAGTTTATGTTGAAAAGTTTTCTGCTAACCTCATGGGTTTCCCCTTGTAAGTTACTGACTACTTTTTTCTTGCTTCTTTTAAAATTAGTCTCTATCCTATATATTGCCAATTTAATTACAATATGTCTTGGTGTGGGTCTGCTTTCATTGATTTTAATGGGAGTTCTCTGTGACTCCTGGATTTGAATATCTGTTTCCTTTCCTGGAGTTGGGAAGTTTTCAGCTACTATTTCTTCAAATAAATTTTCTGCCCCATTTTCTCTCTTCTTCCAGGACCCCTATTATATGAATGTCATTATGTTTGTTGGAATCACTAATTTCCCTAATTCTATTCTCATTTTGTGTAATTCTTTTTTCTTACTTTTGTTCAGCTTGATTATTTTCCATTACTCTATCTTGTATGTCACTAATTCATTCCTTTGCTTCTTCCATCCTCTATTCATTCCATTAAGAGTGTTTCTCATTTTGTTGGTTGAGCATTTTATTTTTCCTATGTTATTCCCTTCTCTGTGTTAAGGGTCTCACTTATATCCTCCACGCTTTTCTCAAGTTCACTGAATATTCTTATGATCATTGTCTTAAAGTCTGTATTGGGTATGATATATCTGTTTTGTTTAGACGTCTAGCCATGGCTTTGTCCTGTTCTTTCATTTGGGATAAATTTCTCTGTCACCTCATTTTGTTTGCCTCTCTGTGTCTTTTTCTGTGTGTTAAGAAAGTCAGCTATGTCTTCGGCTTTTGAAATTAGTGACTTATGAAGGGAAAGTCCTGGAGCGTCCTACAGTGCAGTGTTCCCTGTTCACCAGACTGTGGCACTTCAGGAGAGTATCCTGGGTATGTTGCTTATGCCCTGCTCTTGTGTATGAATCATTTTTTCCCTTTTAGTGCAGTTGTATACACTAACTCTCTGCCCATTGTGGGCTGTTCTTGTTCTCTGTGGTGTTAGTGGGACACAGGCAGGCCAGCTCTGAGGGGGCGTGCCTGCTGGGAAACTTGGGAGCACTACAGAGTTGTTAAGAAAATTTTCTCTAGGCGACTAGCCCTCGAAAGCCCAGTGACAGCTGACAACTGTGCACCAGGTTGGCTGGGGGCACAAGGCCGAGTGTGGCAATTGCTGTGTGTGGCTGGGCCCTGGTATGCAACAGACTATTGGTGTGCAGCTGGGCATGTAGTGGCAACTGTGCATCTGTTGGCTTAGTAGGATGTTCATGCAGCTTTAACGAAGTTTGCCCTGAGCCCTGTGCCAAGGTTGCAAGTATCTGTGCAGCTCTGTCTCCCACAGGTGGCTCTGTTTATGTTGGGGGTGGGGGATGAAAATGGCATCTGCCAGCTCCCTCATTTTCAGAAAAGAGCCCCAACACTCCAAAACCAGTATGATCTTTCTCCCATTTGCTGCCAGTGTTGTGTAAACTGCTGTCTCTTATGTTACCTCTCCACATAGGCTGCTGTCTCTTTAAGGGCAGCAACCTAGCTGCCACTTACTCTCCTGGTTCATCCAGTGTTGAATCATCAGACTTTTAAATCTCCAGGTTCTAAGTTCCCACTGGTTTTACAAACACAAAATTTAGCCCCTTTGGTTATTAAAGCCAACCATTTTGGGGATTAGTCTTCTCCATGTGAGCTCCCTGGTGCGAGTGTCCATTTCTCTGCCTTCTCAGTGCATGCCACTCCCTCCCTCCTTTGGGCAGCCTCTCTTTGCCTTTCTGGACTTTCTAAACTTTCAGATATAGTTTCTTCTTTACATTTAGTTGTGGATTTTGTTCTACCAGTCTTTGGATTACTCTCTGGATTATTGCCTTGGTTATGGATGATATCTAGTTGTACATGTGATGTGGCATGAGTTCGGAGTCCTCCTACTCAGCTGTTCTTCTAAACTCCTCTTTGTAGATGGCCTGTAGATGGTCTTATATAATTTTGTATGCAAACCAAGAGTAATAAAAGGCGGACATTGGGGCTCCAAGCATAGGAAGTGCACTAAACCTGACGTAAGAATACTTGAGTCCCTACTCTTGCTTTATCGCTTTGTATTTTCACTTAGTGTTTGTGTTCCCTTGGGCAAACCTAGACATTCCCATCAGTGAAATGGGGTGCTGCCAACTCTATCGAATTGCTATAAAGAAAGACAAAGTAAGCTACTATTTCAAGAACATTTTGAACAACTATAAGAGACAGGAAAAATTGAGGGCATTGTCATTGAGCACGTGAAAGTATGGGAATGCCAGCAGTAAAATGCTATAGAGACTGATGTAAGTTCAAGGAGATAAGTGGTTACTCTAGGTCAGCAGTTCAGTGCTGACCACATACTTCCTGGGAGTCTTTAAAAATATACCAATACCTGCTGCCCACCTCCTGGGTTTCTACTTTAAATGTTCTGTGCTGGCGTCAAGCTATAGAATTTTCCTGAGGTGATTCTAAAGAGCAATCAAGGATAAAACCACTGCTGGTATGGTTTCTTGAACACAGGTCAGTGTTTGCAAAATGGACATATTGGCATTTTTAGTTTGAAAATTAAAACCCTCCTATTACAAATAGATTCTAATGTAAATGAAATTTATGAAGATACAGTGTTGACAAAAAGAGGTGATCTCTAATCAGAAATACTGCCATAAATATAGAAAATATCTTTCATAGTTAGAAGTTCCAAAGTGAAATGAAGCGAATACACTTATTTAACTTTTACAGTAATTTTTCACATTAATGAGCCTTGGAAGCCAGGTTTGTGGAGTTCCAATTACTGAAAGGGCTTTGAAAGTGTGATATCATACATTAAGAGAAAATATAATGACTCTGTTAAAGAGAGGGCTGAGGTAATAAAATTATCATAAACAACTTGATTCAGTTATGCTACAGAACATCTAGTGATTAAAAACTTCTATCCCTGTAGCTTCATAGTTTAAATTCAGTTCACTTATAGTTTTGCCCTGTTGCTAATTGTATTATTTGAAAATTCAATGATATGTAAAATATAAAGGCAGCAATTTAAAAGTAAATGTATATCTGCTCTACGATGTCTCAATTTGCTGCTTAATTTCAAAAATTGGAGGACTGTTAGAAAGTTGCTAAAAAGAATTAGTTCAAAAACATTTGGGACTATTTTCCCTCAAATATAATGATGCTTAAAATAGAAAAGTGCTTGAAATTATAAAGGCCCATGTTCTACTTCTCATAGACTTTCAAGTAAAACTTTTCAGTAAATGGCCATGACCCTGTTAACTAAGCAGAAGAATTCTCTGGATAGAACTGCAGATTATCTTGCCCAGCTTACAGCAGAAAAAACCGAGGCCAGGAAATACTAAGTGACATTCCCAAAGCCACACAGCTCATTAGTGGCAGAATTTGGACAGATCTCTTAGCTCCTAGCCCTCCTTGTCTCGTTCTGGAGGAGCCTGATAAATATTGATTAGGTATTGTCTGCTATGGACCTTGGACTTGGCAATATGAGGCTGGTATTAATCTCACAAATGTGCCTCCAAACCTTGGGGGAATCCCTTGCTTATGTGCCTAATTTTTTGGCAGCTAGTTTGTTGGAAATCTCCTCATTTTTGAATAGTCTTTTGAATAGTCTTAAAATTTTCTTAAGTTTTAGGGTTCAAATATTGGAGTGTGTTTAAGAGCCCAGCAGCATTCACAGCAGACACAACATTAGATACCAGGAACCAAATCAACCTGTAGCCAAGAGGCTATGGTGAAATGCTATTCAAATGAAAGCTCTAAGCATTGTTAAGAGGATGATTCATATAGAATTTGATTCATTGCACAGTTGATATCACTGATGGTCTGGTAATTTTAATATCTATATAAAATAGAATAAAAGTCATCCTGTCAATAGCTACATACTTTCAGATATATTGTCCTGCTGTTTTGTTTCTTGCTCCTACTTGGCCTCCCAAACTCCCTATTCCCAAAGGAGGCCACATGGCACTGGCCTTGCTGTAGCTATTATGACACCCAAGTTGTTAAGTTTATAGAGTGGATTATAGTAGCAGACAAAGATAGAAAACTAATAATCAACCACAAAACACAAGTTTTGCAATTCTGCATGTACTTGTTATAGAATTTAACCTAAGTTTCTAAAGAAGTTCTAATTTTAAGAATTAAATCTTATTAATAAGTAATGACATTGTAAACACTTTGATTTACAGATATCTAATAAAAGGTAAAAAGGGTGTAATGTAAAAATCTAAGGTTTATTTCAAATTATATTTCTATCATTTGTGGTTTCAAAGGTCATCCATTCTGTTTTCTAGCATGTTTCAGACAAGTTTTTCCCTTCTTTTAAAGTATCCCATTTTTTAAAGATTTTTCTGGGAAGGAGATTCCTTAATCATTTGGTTCTTATTCTAACCAATAGAGCTTAAAAATGTGTTCAAAGAATAAGGGAGTTTGAATTCAAACCCAAGGCTTCTATTTTCAGAAACTGGCCTTTTAATCACCCAAGATTTTACAGAATGAGCATAATTCTCTTCTTAGGGGCTTTAGATAGAGGGTAGTTGACAGACAGTGGGCTCTTGTGGGCTCTGGCTGAGGTTTAAGTCTTGACAAAACAACTAGCTACACTAGATTTTAATGTTTCATTCTTGCATCTTTTTCTGTATTGCAGAATTGTGTCAGCTTTGAATAAATTCTTTTGGTTTAGGGTTTGTCTCTGACAGAGATTGGAATATAGGATAGGGGCATGGACATGGAGGATTACTAGTGATTTTCTCTAAGTTTTGTTTTTCATTCTCTTGGTCTGTGGGACCAGTCTCCAAAGACTGGCCAGATCCCAGGGAGAGGAGACTATTATGGAAAGTGAATTGAATAGAATGAATATCCGTATGAAGCCAGCATCCCAGGCCACATGGCATTGTTGCCTAGTAAAGGGGTTCAACCAGGAATTCTGATTGAGTTAGAGAGCAACTGTGCTATCAGGACAGAATATATCACTGCAGACCAGACTTCCTGGGTTCACTTGAGTTGACAGGGCCCCCAAGAGAAACAATAGCTTTCACTGGAATACAAAGTACACACAGAGAGCTACTTGATGAAACAGCAGAGGAAATAGAGGATCAAAGTTGGAAAAGATGGTAGTCATGATCATAGGGTGAAATCAAGGGAAAGAACCTGGCAACCTTCTTGAACTGGTGGAAGAGGCTTTCTAACTTGAATTCTCAGCTACTTTTGCTCTTTTTTGATGCCAGAAGTTGTTTTTGTGATTGTTACTGGATTAGTTTTGCTGTCCTGGTTGGTGGTGGCCTGGAGAAGTACAGCTTCTGTATTCATTTGCATACTAACCATAGTTCATTATCGTTTGTTGAAGAGTTATTAACTGTTAGAGAATTTTGAATTCTATTACTACTATTGATCTTGTAACTGTGATATTTTCTTGTAGCAAGAATCTGAAATTGTTTAAAAAATAAGGTGGAATGATAGAAAATAACAAAATAAAGCCAGACAATGAAATCAATGAAAATTCCTCTTCAGAAAATCTGGGTAAATATTTGCTGATAGGCTCCACCTTGAAGTTTGACTGGAACATCCGTAAATAACTAGTTGTAAGACACTTTACAGAGTTTGCATTTAGGTATTATTTGATATCAGGACATTCTAATAATTTGCCTGTCAAGAACATTTTATTTCATTTTTGAATAGGAACACAGCTTTCATGATTAGAAGAACGTCATAGCACACATTCAGTTCAGAATTCCACTAACAACATTTTTCTTAATTTTTTTCCTTGAACAAAGATCATGACTTCGAAGAGTGTTGTGACCTCTTTTTAATATATGTTATTAGTTTCCCTTTCAAAGAACATTTCAAAGTGCGTTAACTTATGAGTACAAGAGCCCATTTCAGTGTCATGAGACTCTTCCTCTCAGTGGACTACAAAGCAGTTCATGGAGGGGGGATGGGTTGTGATTTGCCCTGAGGTGTATTACTTACCTGGGCTCTGGCTGCTGGTCTCCACCCTTATTTCTTCCTTCACAAAGTGACATGAGTCATATCTTAAAATTTTGAAACTGCATGCTTGAATCCATTCAAACATCTTGAATCCAGTAGATTGGAAGATTGTGAACAAGAATCTGACCACTTATGGGCACCTAGGATGATATCATTGAGTAATTTTAAAAAATGCTTCTGAATTACCCCCTCCCCCACCCTTGTGATTCATTGTTTGAAGATTAAAATTTTACAAATGAATTTAAAAGCTTTGTGAGGCTGTTATGGCCAATGTCAAAGAGCTAAACCATCTGCTCAACTCTGTAAAATTTCAGAAAAATTTATACGACATGCTGTAAGAATGCCCTGCTGGTGGGATCCATGACAAAGCCTTCCGTTGATGCTCCCAACCAAACCAAATTTAGTGTGTTTTATAGCCCAGAAAATTGTTCTATTCAGGGAAACTGGTTTTGTAAATGCTTTAGAAATTAGACGATAATTCCCAATGCAAATGCTGTTCACAATGGAAATGCACTCAGTAAGACCCAAGACCAGCTCATTGTAGGAAACCTGCAGGATGAGCTTGAAGAGTCACTTGGTATTCAACTCAGAAGTGCTGGATTAGCAGTCTACTTGAAACCAGAGTCAAGATTACAGAATGGAAACTTCTGCAGAAAAGGAAGGACAACTTGAATGAATCTGACATTCAAAAAACTTTACAATAAAGTCTGAAAAATTAAACTGTGATATACAACATGTGCCATTTGGTGATATTGATTAGTCACATGTTCATATTCAGAGGGCCTAGGCTTGATGCCTCTATTTAATACAGTATGTAGAAACATATTAATTAATGAATGGAATAAGAGAAATACAGAGTAATATTCTTTGAGTACTTTTCACATACCTGGCATTGCTTTCTCCCCTCAACCCCATCTTTTTTTGTTTGTTTGTTATACTGAATATCTTTTCCAGCATCTTTGACAACTTTTTTTAATTGAAGTATAGTTAAAACACAATGTTACATTAGTTTTAGGTGCACAACATAAACCTAGACTTGCACAACAACTTTATGTCTTATGCTATATTCATACTCACCATGAGTTTAACTACTGTCACTGTATAGCGGTATTATAATGCCATTGACTCTATTCCCTATGTTGTACCTTTCATCCACATGACTTACTCATTCTAAAGCTGGAAGCCTGTATCTCTTATTCTCCTTCACTCATTTTACCCATCATTCCCACCTTCTTCCCCTCTGGTAACCATCAGACTGTTCTCTGTATTTATGGGTCTATTTCTGCTTTTTGTTTGTTCATGTTTGGTCTTTTAGATTCCACATGTAAGTGAAATCTATTCTTTATTCATTCATCTATCATTGGAAAGTTGGGGTGCTTCCATATCTTGGCTATTGTAAATATTGCTTCAGAGAACATAGGGGTACATACATCTTTTCAAATTAGTGTTTTTGTTTTCTTTGAGGAAATACCTAGTAGTGGAGTTCTGGGATCATGTGTACCTCTGTTTTAAATTTTTGAGGAACCTCTATACTCTTTTCCACAGTAGCTGCACAAATTTATGTTTCCATCAATAATGCATAAGTATTAATTTCTCTCTACATCTACCACAACCAACACTTGTTATTTCTTGTCTTTTTGATTCTGGCCATTCTGACCTGTGTAAGGTGATATCTCACTGTGGTTCTGATTTGCATTCTCTGCTGATTAGTCATGTCAAGCATCTTTTCATGTACCTTTTGGCCATCTTCCTGTCTTTGGGAAAATGTCCATTCATGTCCTCTGCCTACTTTATATTCAGATTATTTGCTTGTTTGGTGTTGAATTGTGTTAAGTTCTTCATACATTTTGGATATTAACCCCTTATTGGATACATCATTTGCAAATATCTTCTCCTATTCAGTAGTTTGCCTTTTGTTTTGTTGATGGATTCTTCCACTATGTACAAGTTTTTTATTTTGATGTAGTCCCAATAATTTATTTTTGCTTGTGTTTTCCTTGCCTCAGCAGACATCCTTAGAAAAATGTTGCAAAAGCTAATGTCAAAGAGATAATTGCCTATGTTTTCTTCTAGGAGTTTTATGGTTTCAGGATTCACATTTAGGTCTTTAATCCATTTTGAGTTCATTGTTTGTGTATAGTATAAGCATGCAGTCCAGTTTCATTCTTTTGTATGTATCTATCCAGTGTTCCCAACACCATTTGTCAAAGAGGTTGTCTTTTCCTGATTGTACCTCACCTCCTTTGTCAAAGATTAACTGACTTTATAAGCATGGGTTTATTTCTGATTTCTCAGTTCTTTTTCATTGAAGATTCATTTGTTTTTGTGCCAGAACCATCTTGTTTGATTATTATAGCTTTGTAGTATATCTTGAAATCTGGGATTATAATACCTCCAGATTTGTTCTTCTTCCTCAAAATTGCTTTAGTTAATTGGGTCTTTTGTGGTGCCATATAAATTTTAGTATTTTTGTTCTAGTTCTATGAAAAATGCTTTTGGTATTTTGATAGAGATTGCATTGGATCTATAGATTTCTTTGGGTATTATGAACCTTTTAATAACATTAATTCTTCTAATCCATGAGCATTGGATCATTGTGTTTCCGTATTCACTTTTTTCCATTACTTTTTAGTTTTCTTTTTGACTTATCTGTTGGCCCATTTGTTCTTTAGTAGCATGTTATTTAGCCTTTCTGTGTTTTTTTGTTTTGTTTTGTTTTGTCTGTGTGTGTGTCCACTTTTTTTTTTCCTGTAATTGATTTCTAGTTTCATACTGTTGTGGTAGAAAAGATGCTTAATATGATTTTATCTTCTTAAATTTATTGAGACTTGTTTCATGGCCTAACATCTATCTTGGAGAATGTTTCATGTGCATGCAAAGAAAAGAATGTACATTCTTCTGTTTTTAGATGGACTGTTCTGTGTATATATCTGTTTAATCCATCTTATCTAAGGTGTTTTTCAAAGTCATTGTTTCTTTGTTGATTTTCTCTCTGGATAATCTATCCATTAATGTAAATAGTGTCTTAAAATTCCCTATTATTGTCAGTCAATTTCTCCCTTTATGTCTGTTAATATTTACTTTATGTATTGAAGTCTTCCAGTGTTGTATGCATAAATATTTACAATTGTTATATCCTCTTATTGGATTGATCTCTTTATCATGGTGTAATAATCTTCATCTTTTGCTACAGTCTTTGTTTTAATATCTATTTTGTCTGATATAAGTATTGCTACCCTGTTTTGTTTTTTTTGTTTTCACTTGGATTTGTAGATATCTCTTTCCATACCTTTACTTTTAATCTATATGTGCCTTTAGGTCTTAAGTGAATCTATTGTAAGTAGCGTATAGATGGGTCTTGTTCTTTTTAATCCATTTTTTATACATCTATCCATTTTTTAAAAAAGATTTTACTTATTTATTTGACAGAGAGAAACGCAGCCAGAGAGGGAACACAAGCAGGAGGAGTGAGAGAGGGAGAAGCAGGCTTCCCGCCGAGCAGAAGCCCAATGTGGGACTCGATCCTGGGGGTCTCCGGGATCATGACCTGAGCCGAAGGCAGTCGCTTAACCAACTGAGCCACCCAGGCGCCCCTACATCTATCCATTTTTATCCATTCAGTCACTTTCTGTATTTTGATTGGAACTCTTAGTTCATTTACATTTGAAGTAATTATTATTATTATTTTTTAAATAATAATATATTTTATTTATTTATTTGACCGAGAGAACCACAGCTAGAGAGGGAACACAAGCAGAGGGACTGAGAGAGGAGAAGCTCAATCCTGGGCCTCCAGGATCATGACCTGAGCCGAAAGGAGTCGCTTAACCAACTGAGCCACCCAGGTGCCCCTTGAAGTAATTATTAATAGGTATGGACATATTGCCATTTTGTTACTTGTTATCTGTTTTTTTTTTTTTTTTTTTAATAGTTCTCTTCTTTTCCTTTCTTTTTCTCTTGCTTGCTTCCCTTATGGTTTGATGACTTTCTTTAGTGTTATGCTTAGATTCTTTTCTCTTTAAATTTTGTGTATCTTTTTTGGTTTGTATTTACCATTGGGCTCATATATAACATCTTATGTGTATAGTGGTCTATGTGATATTGATGGTTCTTAAGTTTGAACACAATGTAAAAGCTTTAGGGTTTTACTCGCCTTCTATGTTTTATGTATATTATGTCCTGATTTTACAATTTTCAATTTTTTTGTATCCCTTAAGTAGTTTTTGTAGATATAATTGATTTGACTGTTGTGTGTTTTAATCTCCATATGCTTTACAAGTGATTAATCTACTACCTTTACTGTATGTTTGCTTTTACCTGTAAAAGTTTTCCTTTCACGAGTTTCTTCTAGTTACGATGTTTTCTTTACACTTAAATAATTCTCTGTAATATTTCTTGTAAGACTACTTTAGTACTGATGAACTCTTTGAACCTTTGTTTCTGGGAAACTCCTTATGTCTTCTTCAATTCTGAAATGATAATCTTGCTGGGTAGAGTATTCTTTGTTGAGAGTTTTTTCCTTTCAGCCCTTTGAATATATCATGCTACTCTCTTATGACCTGTAAAGTTTCTGCTGAAAATCCACTGATAGCCTTATGGGATTTCCTTGTATGTATTTTTCTGTTCCTGCTTTTAAGATTCTCTCTTTATCATAATTTTTGCCACTTTAATTATTGTATGTCTTAGTGTGGATCTCATTGGTTCATCTTGTATGGAGCTGTCTGTGTTTCCTGGACCTGGATGTCTGTTTCCTTCCCCAGATTAGGGAAATTTTCAGCTTTTTTTTTTTTTCAAATAAGTTTTCTGCTCCCTTCTCTCTCGTCTCCTTCTGGGATCTCAGTAATGTGAATGTTATTACATTTGATGATGTTACAGAGACCCTTTTAATCTATTCTTGTTTTTTATTATTCTTTTTCCTGCTTGCTGTTCAACTTGGTTGCTTTCCATTACCCTGCTTTCCAGATTGCTGTTCCATCCATCTACATCCTTTAATCTGCTGTTGATCTTCTCTACTGTGTTTTTAAAATTTAAGTTGTTGAATTCTTTACCTCTGACTGGTTCTTTTTTATATTTTCTAACTGGCTTTGGAAGTTCTTACTGAGATCATTTGTTCTTTTCAAGTCCAGTGCATATTTTTATGACTTTGAACTCAATATTTTTCTTTCTTTAAATTCTTTATCAGACATGTTGCTTATCTCCATCTTGTTGAGCTCTTTTTCTGTAACTCTGTCTTGTTCTTTCATTTGAGACTTATTCTTTTGTCTTTTTGTTTATCTTAACTCCATATTTATTTCCATGTATTAGATAGGTCACCTACATCTCTTAGTCTTAAAAGTAGTGGCTTTATGTAGAAGAGATCCTGTGGAGCCTTATACCACAATACCTGCTTGTCACCAGAACCGTGTTCTTTAGGAGTATCCCCTGCATGTGCCCTTCTGTTGTGGCATAACTGCAGTTTTTGTGGGCATGTTGGTCGGTGGGGCTGTGTATCAGCTAAGTTGGCTGCAGTGACTCTCACCTGCTATGAATGCATGGGGTAGGCTTGTTCCCTGCGCTATTGAGAGGCCTAGTTGCAGCCACAAGAGTGGGTGGGGCTCGCAGTCCGCTTAGCTGTTGCACTTAGCCTCTGCTATAGCTGGAGGTATCTGGAAGGGCAGGGCTTGCTTCTTGCACAATAAGCTGCAGGAACTGTGGTATGCTGGTGTTAAGGGTTATCTCCCCACATCCCCAGGGGAAAAGTCACTTTGTAGTGGTGCTGGTCCTGGATGGGGCTGCCTGTCAAGTGTGGCAGGGTAGGAGATGCTTTAGAGGTCTGCCTAGCAGGGCAGGCAGTTTGGGTGGTGTGAGTCTGCTTGGAAATATTGGGACAAGCGCATAGTACTCTTAAGGGAGACACAGAATGTTAAAACTGGTTCCCGCAAGCACCCAGCTCTCTAGGCCAGGGGAAGGGAAGAAAAATGGTAATAGCCAGTACTTTTGTTTCAGAAGAAATCTTCAGATCTCTGACCCTAGAGTACCATGTCCTAAGATTAGTCAATGAATCTTCACATATACCTCAGGTGCTGCTCCTATGCTGTATTTTATGCTCAGTTATTTAGTATGTTGGCTTTTTAGGGGCAGGACTCAGTTTCCTATATCCGTCCAGCTCTCCTGGAGTCAAGCTCCAGTGATTTTCAAAGCCGGAAGTTATTGAGGACTCTTCTTTCCAAAGCAGGTCCCTGCGGCCTGGGGTGCTTAGTGTGGGGTCTGGTTCTCTTGCTCCTCCATGCTTGTAATATCTCTTTCATTTGGAGTTAGTCAGGCTGGGGGTTTGGTTCCTGAACACATCTCCATCCCTCCTACTCTTTTTGATGTGGCATTCTGTCCATGGAAAACTGTGGACATCTGTTCTGCTAGCCTTCAGGTTGTTTTCAGAGTTTGTGGCTTTAAATGTAGCTGTTGCCTCACTGTTTTCATGGGACAAAGTGATTTCAGAATCCTAGTACTTTTTAATCTTCCCAAACTGCCCCTACTATTTTTAAAATCTGGAAAATAGAATTAAGAAAAAAGATTAGAGAAACAGTGTTATTTTCCTGTTAGGACTTCTCCAAAATGGAAAGTACTGCTAAGGAATAAATTCTCCAATTGTAGATGAAAAATTTACTCCTGCTCCAAATGGCTAAGGCAAAAGCTCCAAACACAGAAGTGAAGGAAGTAGCATAGTTTTATTTTGATGTATAGTAGGAATGGAGAATAAAAGAAAATCACTGTAATGGAGCAAAACGTAATGAATCTGAAGGATAAATATAGACATTAAAATTATTTGATAGCATACTCTCCTCCTTTGGAGGAGTGATCACAGCATTATAGAGAAACTGATAGGTTTCCCTATGTCTCATTAAACTGTGTGGGTTTTGGATTTGTCAGAAGCGCTTGTAATTCGATCTTAAATACCGCCTTTCTTTAAATTGTTGCCATTTGGGGCACCTGGGTGGCTCAGTCGGCTAAGCGTCCTACTCTTGATTTTGAGTTAGGTCATGATCTCAGGGCTATGAGATCCAGCTTCTCATTGGGCTCTGCACAGACATGGGGCCTGCTTAAGATTCTCTCTCTCTGTCTCTCCTTCCTCCCTCCCTCTCTCATAATAAAATAATAAAAAAAAATTGTTGCCATTTGTTTTTTGTACCTCTTTCTATTTACATCTTAAGGTAAGCAGGGTATAGAGAGATATGTCATCCTTACTCATAACCTTAAACCTCTCTTTTTTGATTTTTCTATTTATTCCCCTTGTCCTTTATAAGACAAAATTTCCTCATTGAAATACTATTAAAAAAAGAATTAAAATATCACTAGTTTAGATTTCCTCAAATCTTCATATAATTTCATATTCATTGTCTTAGTAACTTGCCAATTAAATTGATATTATTTAAACTTTTTAAATATATATAAGCCATGAAAAGATAAATGTCTTGTACTTCTGAATTGTGATGGAGCAGGAATTAGAATTCCCACTAAGGCCCTTGGATAGTTCTATTTGTATAGGACAATATCTTTGTGGTGTGATTCCTTAAGGCCTAAGAAGTAAAGTGCAATCAATTAGGAAGTGTTTTTACTTAAAATAAACAGAATATATCTGTGCATAGACTGGAAAAAATTTTTAAATGTAGATCACTTGTTTCAGTAGAGGGAAACAGAACTTGAGGTCTTGTTTCTTAGATTGGGACAAGATGCCTACTACTTAGGCTATATTAGAGGACTTACATGTAATCTTGGAATTTCAATATCACTTCAAAATGTTCATGGCATAGGTCTTTTTCTTGAATGACATTGGATCCTTTTTTCTTTATCTTTCATTCATGAAAAAAATTACTAAATATTGTACTAGATGCCTTCAAATCAACAGTGAACAGACTCATGAAAATACATTTTGTATCTCCCTTGTTTCCCAAAGGAAAGCAAAGTCATATTCTCATAAGATACTCTACATAACTTAAGTTTTTAGTTTAATATTGTCATTTTATGCCTTTTACTTACATCTGCATTTTAATAAATTCAAAACAATGTGCATTTCTTGGTGTGTCTCTGGGGATATGTATTTTATCCTTTTGTTATTTTGCACCAATTTAGAGTCTCTTCTCTGTGCAATTTGTGCTGTCATAAGTTGTGTCTTTAAGTGATGGCATTTTTATCATGAAGAAGAATAATGTTTCTATTAATGTCTGTGTCATTATTTAAAAAGATAATTATAATAATTCTTGATGAGACTATTTCACAACACCTTCCTGGTAGGTAAGAAAGAGACATTTTAGGGACGCCTGTGTGGCTCAGTTGGTTAAGCGACTGCCTTCGGCTCAGGTCATGATCCCGGAGGTCTGGGATCAAGTCCCACATTGGGCTCCCTGCTGGGCGGGAAGCCTGCTTCTCCCTCTCTCACTCCCCCTGCTTGTGTTCCCTCTCTGGCTGTGTTTCTCTCTTTCAAATAAATAAAATCTTAAAAAAAAAAAAAAGAAAGAAAGAGACATTTTAGATGTTTCTCTTTCAGCAGGTCGAGAAAATGGAGATACTTGTAGTTTGGTGCCTTCCCATGCCCCTAGTTACAGATGAGTTGTGAAGGAGTGACTAGCAATCCCTGACTTAGTGATGACATGTAAAAAGTTTCTTGCTCAGTATGGTTTCCATGGTTTCAAGACAGGTCACTAAGTAAGGCTCAGCCCGCCTGTTTTGGCCTGGGCCTGGCATCTTCATTTCTGGAAAAGCCATTTTGGCCCCTAATAACACCATTTCTCTTCAAAAAGCAACTGGTACAATTGAACTGAGATGACTGGCAGAGTATAGTCATAAATCTGTTTTGATTTTGTTTCCCTCTGTCCTTTTAAATGTAGTCTGTGGGATTAGTTTTCCCCATCAGCGTATGGGAGGAAGCTCCATGACTTTTCTGGTTACTTTCAGGCAGTATGATTTTCTGATAACCTCAGGTCACAGAAAACTACTTCAGTTTAGTAATTTAGCTGTCAGTTGCATGAATTAATAAAAAACTTCAATTTTGAGTTAAAGTTGATGCTTCTTTCTGTCTGGCAGCTCAGTGGAAAGCCTGAAGTTGAAATGGCATGGGAAGGATTTATTACTTAATCTTCTACTCCTTCTCCAGCTCATCAGCAGACGTGTCTAGTTCTTCAGGGGTTGGGAGTAGGAAAGAAGCAGTGATCAGAAAGGCCACAAAGATGTTACTTCCCAGCTCCTTGTGTTGTGATCTAGTATCATGGCAGGTGTTTACAGCGGACTTCTATGGGTGCTTTTGTGAGCTTTCAGTACTTTCCTGCATGATCGCAAGCAGGGGTCAGTTTGCTCTCTGCTATGTGATTAGTAAATGTGTCTTCTAGTAGCAAATAATCTCTTATCCCTTTTTGGCACAAGCCGTGAATTTCATCTAGTACCTGATGCATGTGTGATAATCAGCTGAAGGCAGACAAAGAAACAGTGCCTTAAACTGAGCTGGTTCATCATTTAGGAAAAGAGTGTATACTGGTAGGGAGTATGGGGCAGAAGAAAGTGCAGATTGACACAATGATCAAGTAGTATTGATAGTGTAAGTAGACAGGAGCAGAAATGGGGGGACTTAAGTCACTCACAACGGGGAAAAAGAAAAAGGGAAATAAGATAGAAGAGCATAAAGAGAAGATGTGTTGGCAGATGAAAAGAGGGCTTGCATGTGATGTGAGGACTGTCTGTGAATCAGAAACTGTTGAAACGTGAAAGAGGAAGTTATACAAGCATATTGTATTTGCGGTTAGGCAGAAAATAATTTCACAGCAACATATGACTTAGTGGGATTAAACAGCTCAAAGTGTCTTGGCCCAAATGCTTTTGAAGATTTAGGTAGTCATTAAAACAGGAAAGAAAAGGAGTCAATGGACATCATTATTCTTTTAGAAGAGAAGCTTTATATGCTTCTTTTAAAAAGAGGGACATATAAGTTATAAACAGAAATTAAATGCTTGAAATAAGGGTTTAATTTAAAGGCACTAAGACCATTAATATGCTCACTAAATACCAGCTGGCTATTAGAAACCTATTTAATGAGATTTACCAACCACTAAAACCACCATGTCTATCTGTTAAGCAGCCATTAATATCAATAATTTTGTTTGTTATGGAAAATACGGTTAAACTATTCCAACACAGTAGGAAAAGTATAATACTAACTATAAGTAATATTTGTTGAGTGTTTACTGTAAGCCAGCCACTGTTCTATAGACTTCTTGAACATGATCTCTTTTAGTATTCACAAGGCTGTAAGATCATCATTGTGTGTCCTCCACAGCTGGGGGAACTGAGGCCTGGAGAGAGTAATTAACTTGCCTAAGGTCACAGAGCTGGTGACCTTAGAGTAATATATAAACTCAGCAGTCTGACTGCAAACCCAGTTCCTACCAGTAAGTTACCCAGTGGCACCTGTTATAAACAATATCCAGGAGTCTTAGGGCAAATCTAATAATGGCAGCCTTACCACTTAGAGGCCAGGTGATCTGATTTTCAGCCCAGACCTTCCTGTGGTCTTTGCCATGCTAATAGGGGTCAGACTATCAGTCGAAAGTACTGCAAGCGTGTCATCTGTGACAAGCCCTTGCTATCACTTCTTACACTTTCAGTTGGATCAGGTATTAGAGATAGGAAAGCACGACTCCTGAGGTTTCAACCCTCCTCACTCTTTGTCTCAGGTTTTGTGTGTTTCTTTTTTATAACTGCAATGTCTCAAATCCATCTTCTCTTTGTTCACCATCCACAGCTCTCCCTTGTCCTACTGCATCATCTCCCTTTGTTTCTTCCATTTTGTTTGCTGCCTACAGGGGTTAGAGTGGGGGGTAGGTATAGGGAAGAGCTTGTCTCAAAGACGCACTAATTCCTGAGAGCAGGGTCTAAGTGTTTGCAGAAGTCTAAAAATATGCACACAGACTACCTGAAGGTTTTGCATCTGTTGTATTGTATTACATTTTACATTTTGGGGGCAAACAGTGAATGATGAGAGCTTAAAAAACTCTGAAAAGGAATGTTGGGCTCATGTAATTGTTGCTTGTCAAAACCACATTTAATAAATATAGCCCATAGCAGGATTTTATTCTCTGCAACACAGTAAATAATTAATCCTCTAAATTTATTGTTTGACTGGTAATGAATACATACCAAGCCTATTACTTGTTCTAAATTCTTGCCCGATATGTCCATTTGTTTTCTTATTTCCTTTTTATTTTGCCTAATTTTTTTAAAAGTTGAAATTAATATCATTTCATACTGCTCTGTAATGTTTCTAAAAACTCATTTTTCCCACTAGAATTTACCTACCAACAAAGGTTTTGAGTAATCAAATCATAGCCATCTCTTTATCTTTCATTTGTCTAAGTTTTAGATTATGCCCTCAGGGTAAGAATTGTATCACTGTACCTCAATACTGTGCCGAACACGTTGTTTCGTCTTACAACTAAACCACAACCTTAGTAGTGACATATTGGAGAACCTATTAGGTTTAATTTAACATATACTTTTAAGGAAATAATTATGAATTCACTTTAGACTATGTGGGAGTTGCAAGTCTGGGAAAGACACAGCAAGACCATGAAGTAAAATAGTCAGTTAGGTACTTCTGCTGAAATGAAATTCCCAAGTCCATAAATAGTATATGGTGGATGACATAAGTGACTGAAACCAGCGTCCCTTGTGATGGATTCCACAGACATCCTTTGTGAACCCATTCATTCCACTGTCTGATCTTGAAATGTGAAGAAAGCTCTTTGTATGTGACTTGTATCTCTCTTGTTTCGATTTAGGGGTGTTTCCTCTTATGTCTTCCCATCTGCATGGAAGGAAAAACAGCTGATTCTTCAAAGAATGCTTCCACTGGCCTGAGAATTCTTAAGTCAGGTTTATACTTCTTTCTCCAAACTAAATATCCACTGTTACTCACAGTTTCTAGGGGACTTGTTTGCCATACACGTGAGTAGGCTGCACAGTGCAGTATGTGACATAAACTTCACACCTTCATACATGGGTTGTATACATATGTGGCCATGTTGCCAATATTTTCTGTTACCTGGAATGCACCGACTTAACAATATTTTCAACCCTTGCTTTTAATTTCCTAATTTTCAGAAATCCAGCAGCAGGTGATATTAGAGAACTGAAACAGTGGTGCTGATGGAACTAACAAAACTCTATCAAAGAAGAAATAAGGTTTCTTCTTTATAGTGAAGACTGCAGGTATTTCGTAGGTCTAGTTGATCACCAGCCCCCAAGCATCATGCTTACTCTCTACAGTTTTCCGGTCCAATGAGGCGGTTACAAGCCACATGTGGCTGAGTTTAAATCAATTAAAAGAATAAAAAATTCAGTTCTGTAGTCACAATCGCTATGTTACATGTACTCAGTAATTACATGTGGCCAAGGGCTGCCATGTTGGACAGCATGGTTCTAGCACATTTACAATATTGCAGAAAGTTCTAATGGATGGTGTTCCTTAGCATAAAGCTGCCCTGATTTCCCAAGTACATGTTCTTAGTGACACAGTAAAGTACCTTTCAAAGATATGCGACGATAATCTTAGCTGTTGAACACATAGTAAAATCTTGGGAGTTGGTGAAACAACTTCTACCCCATATGCATATTCCTCACATTAACACAAAAGGGACTGGGGGGGTGTCTCTCTCTGGTCTCAGAAAGGAGTCATCTTTATCAACTTGGCTATTTATTCATATGTTATTTCTCTTATTAGGAATTAGGAAAAAACATCGAGCTTTTCACTTTTCTTGCCTTACACTTTCATCATTCCCTTTTTTGGTAAAGTATTTTCTCAAATATTGTTGGAGAACATTTGTGGAAGTGTGGAAGTGTGATGTTGTCTATCTGTCAGTTGGACCAAGTTCTAGGTTCTTAAGCTGATTTCTGTGATTTTAAACCCTTTTCAATTTCTTTATAACCATTTAAATGTATGGGCCAAATGGTGGTGTTTTTACAGATTCTAAAGAAGCATAATATTAATAGAGAATTACTTCACTGTTTTTGTTTATGTATTCCTGCATGTATGTTTTCATTTCAGTGTTTTATTTTAAAAGAAAATGTTAAAACTGTTTATAGGTGCTTTTCTTCCTCTCACATTTGGTGACATGACCGCCACTGGTACCGTGGCATGCTCTGTGTTGATCCTGATACTAAGATGAAGATTTCACATGAACATTTAGAAGAAAAAATGTAAACAGTTGGTTGTCAAATCTTCGAGATTTCAGGCTCAAATATTTTTCCCTCTTTTTCAGCCTTGGCCTTAATGAGTTTCCCTATATACCTAGTAAATGATTCACATCTAAATATATTGCTGTCACTCAAGGAAAAGCAGTCTATTCAGGGATGGCTGAATTTTTTTCAAAGGTAATATTTAGGAGGGGGGAATTGTAAAGGGATAAAGATCTCTGATGTTTCTTTAAGGTATTAGAGGTTACTGTTTGAAATCAAAATGAAAATATAGGTGTATTAACTGGGCTCTTTATTAGACTTCATCTCCTCCTATCACTGCCAAAAAAGGTCTATTTTCTTTCTTGTCTCCTCGGGTTGATGAACTCATTGTGACAAATGTTAGGGTGGTTTATTTAAATCCCTTAAAATTTTTCTCCTCAAATATACGGTTCTTCTGCATATCCTTGGCCACTGTTTACATCTGGCTAAAGTGTCCTGGCCTCTGGGATCCCAGTGGGGTGAAAAGACAAGTGGCCGAGGGCAGTTGCATTGTGCATTACATTATCACCTGTCACTATTTCTTAAGTTCTTTGTAAGAACAAGACGGCCCTCTGCACTCAAGCCAAGACCTTGATCACCAGCCAGATGCCCAGCAGCTCGTTTGACCTCATTAAAATTGAGCAGTCATGTTAATGTTTGGGTCTGAGGCCAAAGCTCTTAGAGCTGTTTAAAATTTCTGAGGATATTATCAGAAGATTTGGTTTGTGATCTTTTCTTAGTGTTTTCTAGCAGATAAGTTTGAATAGAAATAGACCAAGAGGGAATTAGATCTGGAAATTGGGGTAAAGGCAAAACATGTGCTACAACATGAAGCCGGCCACTAATCTCACTTTTTTCCCCCTCTAAAAACAATTTGTAGTGTAAAAGCCTAAAAAATCTAATATTTAAAAATCATAATTAAATGGAAACTTATGAACTATAGAAATATGATGGCATTAGCTGGCCAGAGAGGTGATTAATTATAGTTGGCTTTATTGTCAGAGAGTAGGAATTGGGGTCCTGATAGAGTCTACCAGATACTACAGTAACTCAGTTGTGACCTCTCCTCCCATGCCTACACTGCTGAAGGTCGAAAGAATGAATTTAGATCACATTGGACGGATGTTATAGGAGAACAATGCAATTCCTAGTGGCTTTGTCAAGATCGTGTGGGATTGGCAACTCATCATATTTTCTGAAGGTTGCAGATTTTCTTGAAAACAAATCTGTATCCATGAAAGATCAAGTTTTTACTTGGAGTTTAATTATTTACTGCCAAAGGACATGCCTCTACCACTGCTTGGGGTCCAGCGAACTTCCCAGCACAGTGGTCCTGTCAAGTCGGTGTAAATGCCTCCACTAATTGGTGTCCTGCCCTAGTATCCTCACGCAGAGCTCAGCGTGAAACCAGTCTCTCTCAAAGAATGGGCTTAGTGTGATGAAAGGCCTGCGATGCTATGGAGCACAGATGTGTGGTGCCTGGATGTGCTCGCTCAGTCAGCACGGACACTTTTCAAACACAAAAATTCAGTTGATCAAATTTGATTTGTATTTTTAACTTTCACAGAAATAATATTTACCGTGCTTGTGTTCTTATAGATACCTATTAGCCATCAGTGACCGCAGGACTGATCATTCTTTCCTAAAACTACCATCAGCTATAGGGGTAGCCAGAAGAAATGAAGGCTAAGGCTGGATTTCTGCTCTATACTGACAACCTACTTCTTTTGCTTGAAATTGGGTCCTTTCAGGCACCATTCCTAATATGAAGCTGTACCTCTGTCTTCCTGTCCATAAAATTATGATTTGGGAGTAGAAGTTGATTAATGTCCTTTCCATTTTTAAAGTATACAATTATATGATAGAATGACCATAGGATAGATATGAAGCTTAAAGTAATAAATAGTAAGCTTTGCTATTTTGATTCATGGAGACCTTACAACCAGGCAGTTGATTTTTAAACAATTTTTTTTTCTTTTAACGAAGAATGAAAGGGGAGAATAGAGGATAGGAATAGCAGTTTTCCCCTGATCTTTACAAAAGCATAACACCTTACATTTTCACAGTAACACCTAACATTTTTCTGACTATGTTGCAATTTATCAAGCACCTTTATATATATAATATGTTTGAACTTTACCATCACCTGGTGTGGTGGGTGAATAGAGTAGCTATTGTCCAGTCTCAGGAAGGTCACGTTGGAGAGGTCAGGGTGGTTAGTTGTTCAGATAGCATGAACCTATTTCTTTTGTCTCTAGTACAAAAAACATTCGACAGTCCAACTCTACCTCTCCACTTTATTTATAGCTATTAACCCTTCCAATACTTTTTCAGACTTAAAAAAATAAATAGAACCTTATGTTGATGAGCACTGAGAAGTATATAGAATTATTGGATCATTATATCACACCTGAAAATAACACAATGCTATATGTTAACTATATGTCAATAAAAACAAATTAACAAATAGAACCTTGCAATATATAGGATGATTATTTGCTTTTAGATTACTGAACACAGTTTTGGTTGTTTTCAATTATTTGACCTCTAGTCTAGTAATATTTTGAAAAATAGATTATAAAATTGTTATGAAAATTATTTTACATTTTCTTATTTTCAAAGATATGTGAAAAATGTTAATTTTGAGAGGTAGAGGTGAAGGAATCTTACAGGCCATACATTGCAATGGGAAGCAGTCTTAAAGACGGAAATGTTTGTGACTGGTAGAGGGACTAGATCCTGATAAAACTCACATAAGTGCTTGCCTTTTGAAGAGATCAGCGTTGCAAAAAAAATAGTTCTTATAAAGTCAGACATTAAATTGTCTAATAAAACCAAATTGCCTTCTTCAAACTGGGGGGAGGCAATTGTCCCTCTCAGAAGTAACTATAATTATGGAATAGTATATTGAGATTTGCATCCCTGATCCTGGAAGGTTGCACAGACTCTGTTTTTGTTAGTGTGTTTTGCCCTTTAAGTTCATGGAAAACATGGTAGTCAAACACAGATAGTCTTGGAAATTCTGTTTGCAATATGATTCTTTTTTTTTTTTTTAAAGATTTCATTTATTTGACAGAGAGAAACACAGCCAGAGAGGGAACACAAGCAGGGGGAGTGAGAGAGGGAGAAGCAGATTCTTTTTTTTTTTATAGGATCGTCTGAGAAAGCATCATAGAGAAGTTCACTCTTTTTTTTTTTTTTTTTACTTTTGTAAAGTTTTTATTTAAATTCCAGTTAGTTAACATACAGCATGATATTAGTTTCAGGTATACCATAGAGTGATTCTATTTTGGAATAAAGTTGGGCAACTCTTCAAAAAGTAAACATTTACTTACCGTACAGATTGGCACTCCTAGTCCTATTCTACCAAAGAGAAAATTTAAAACATATGTCGACATAAAGATTTATACACAAATGTTCATGGCAGTATTTTTTTTTTGTTACTTAAATTT